>JAURVB010001398.1:0-16560 GCA_033002965.1 Piper betle | reverse complement strand
TTAGAGAAAACGGAGTTTACCAGTCATTTGTGTTAACTACCTTAAGACCCCAACTCATGTCTTCACAATGCTGTATATGAGGGACAAGAACGCCCGTATCCACTCCAGTTTTCGCCTTGCAGTCATAGAAGGGAGGTGCATGGAAACAAGGTTCCATAGACATGGCTCTTCGGCAAGGAGGATCCGGAGCCGTTTGGTTCTCGGGCTTGAATAGAAGCCATGGCCTCAAGCCCCCAAGACCCTGTGCCACATACCCAAAAGTCGACCAAGAGCTAGTTACCAATACATCAGTTAGGCTAAGAAGATACATTTCCGCCCATGCCTTCATGTTGTGCATTTGGTTATCTGTCTGCTGGTGGACCTCATGGCTGGGTTGGAATACACTCACGATTTCTCCAGTTACAGTTGCTTGCTCCCAATACATATTTCTTATTTTTTCAAAATAACCAGAGTTTAAAGAAGTCAAAAGAACAGCTTTCTTTCTGTAAGAATCAAGCAAAGGAGCCATTTTATCCTGTGTAACTTCTGGGAGCACTTTATGTTGCAAAGAACATGCTAAAATTTGATCCAATACATACTGAAATGGACCAGGATCTACTTCAAAAACCCGAATTTGTATCCCTATTCTTTCATCTGCATTAGCCATGTAAGCCATATAGTACCTGCTAATCAAGCCCCATACAGAATTTGATGGATGGAAAAGATATCGACCCAAGTGATGGAAAACTGTATCTTTTTCTGGAAACAATCGACCTAATTTTGACTCATATTCAGGCATCAGAAACAGAGATGGTACAAAATAGTTATCTGATCGCAAGACCAACCAAGGAATATTTTTCAGAACAAGTTGGTCTTGTTCACAGAAGAAAAGCTTATCATGATCACCATAGTCATGAGCTAGATGCAAGTATGTAAATGCAGGAAGTGATTTAGCAGAGGTATCAATTATGCTGTCATTGATAATGCGATGTTTCAGCATATTCCCAAAACTTTTTGAAGATTTTATGTCAAATGACTTGAATTGACCAATAAGAGGAAAGTCCAAGGGTAGTAGCCAAGATGTATCTGGGAAAGGCTCACAGAAGAGATAAGCCATGTCCTTCCCCTATCAATCAGTAATATGCGGTCAGTGAGGAGAGCATACAAAAATGTTGATGCCAGAGTTAAAATACGGTTGCCTAAGCCACTGTAAGAAATCCATACGACATAAGAGCACTCCGTTCCATTGTTGTGACCTGAGTTGAGCTGATCAAGGGTTCTGTTATAGAGATGAGTATTGGGTCCACATTTTTTATGGAGAACTTCATAGTTGCGCAATTTTTCTAAGAGATACTTTGAGCGGACTACGAGGAGATGCTTTACGATATAAGCTACTCTGGTATCTGCTATCGCAAGAGCTTTCTTCAAACCCAGAAACAAGTAAGCCTCCCAGCAACTTGTCTATAGTTGGATTAGCCATTCCACGTAAACTAGTTTGTTCATCATCTAAATATTAAAAATAATATTAACAACAGTCAACAGAAAATCCACAAAAAATAAAAAATGATACGAGGAATATCAAACAGGGAAAAGCATGAGATGGAACGCAAACAGAGCTACAAGCCAAACACAGTACACACACAAGGCAAATAAAATAAATAATAATAATAAAAATAAAAAAATAAAAAAACCTTCCCGCACGTACTATACAGGTAGATGGAAACATGAATAAGTATAAACATAAGGACGTGGGTCCTCCTCAACAAACACAACCCCGACACTTCTCATAAAAAATTAGCCTAACTTCATTAAAACGCCGTAGAAACAAAAAAAAAAGTTCAGTAATTATATGCCTCTTTCTCCAAGGTAATAGGAATAATATTCTTTACACACCAATTCGAAAGGAAGCATATGACCTTCTTTGCTCATCACAAAGATGCTCACCAATTAATTAAGAAAGATGGCACATTTTCTTAGGATACCCATATAATATAACATAATCTAGCAGAGGGAACAAAGCAGGCCTCTCAGTCAAGATTGACAGGAGAAAAGCCCCACTCTAGAATAAAATTTTCACATATTAGAAACCACATAATGCTTAGATTGCAGATACAACAAGTGCATGTTTCATGAGCAAAAATGTGTTCTCGAGCTCGCAGCACAACATGATCCAACTATTCACAATTCACTCAACAAAATCAAAGCACCAAAAAATGCTAACCTTCTCTGTTTTTGTCGCGAGACTCCCTCAACAAAGCAGCCTCACCAACACCATCTAATCCAAGACAACAACAGATAACAAAACAATCAATTCATGAGAACAACAAACAACAAGAAGAAAGAAAAGATCATGACAACAACAAACAACAAGAAGAAAGGAAATAATAAACAAACAGAACACGCAAATGGGTAGCAAAAGCGGCATCAAAAGTAGACACCTTTGGGTGGAGAAGGGTGAAAACCCAAACGGTATGCGGCCGCACCAGCCCCGTTCAACATGGAGACTCGGCAGTACAAAAGAAGAACCAGGAGGAGCAGCAAGCAGGTGGCGCCGAAGCCGATCAGCCGTACGAGGCGGGCGGCCGACTTGCGGTCTGACGGTAGGCGAAGGCGCCGCCGTCGCCGTCGTCGGAGTTAGAAGTGCGGTGGCGCCGGAGCCTCTTCATGTCCATGGGAGGTGAGCATTGACGGTGGCGGTGGAGGTGTTGGTGGATGGGGAAGAAGGAATAAAGGAGAACGGAATTGGCCATGATCGTGGCGAGAGAGCGAGAGAAGGGTATAAATGTAAATGGGATATGCTTGCGGGGGCGAGGCATGGCGACAAGGGAGGCTGAGTGTGGTTTCACGAATCTGAAGTGTCTTTCATGAGCGTATACATCTGTGACAAAGACATGACCGACTCGATGCGAGGATGGAGGCGGGAAATTGACCGTTTTGTTATTGCATACGACGCGACTCCATTTCGAGGGCTCATCAATTCCTCCTTTTATTTGTTGGTTAATTGAATCAAATTAATTTCAAACTATAATTAATAATTAAACCGGTCAAACTAAATTAGTTTGATTGAGATTGGTTTTACTCGAATGCTTATAAAATTGATCAAATGATTCAATTTAATGTGTTGAACTGAAATGTACGGACAATTGAGTGCTAGGTTCTCCTTCACAATTATAAAGTACGTTGGTCAAGGTTGTTGGCCCACCGGACCCCAACCCTTTTCCCAATTCAATAACCCTAACTTTAAAGGTAAATTCCCATTTTCGTAACTACGGGCCAACCTCTCCTCGTTGTCCTAGTCGCTAGTTCTGTCAAGGCCGCCTGCTCCGTCTTTATCTTCACCGTGCGCAGGCGGGCCGGCGACAATAGCGAAGCCATTGGTTCGCTTCTGCTACTGTCGATGAGCACGAGTAGATGGCCTACACGCAGGGTCTAGCTGGGTCGGGTCAGAGCTGTGAATTGTAAGATCAGGAACCAGATAACTTCACCGTGCAATGCATGCTACAGTGCGTCAAATCAATGGAGTCTAAGGACGTCGACAATGAAGTATATATGCCCTTAAATTTGATCAATGAGTTTAGATATCTCCATTTGAATATCTTACTTTGAGCTGATCATTTTGGATCAAATCGAATTTGATTTAAATTTAGGTTTGGATTTAGAATGCAAGTCATATACATTCAAATTATAAGCAGAGTTTATTTTTATTTTTTTAATTTAGATAGAATTGTACTCTAAGTTTTTTAATAAAATAAATAATTCGTAAAAAAAATTAAGTATTTATTATTAAGCAACAAACTTTAATTCGAGTAGTATGATTATACATATATTAAAATTTATCAACATAAAAATTCTTAATTTAAGTAGTATTATACTCAAATATTATTTTCATGATAATTAATAATAATAATTTTAAATTAAATAAGTATTAATAAACTTATATAATTATTGTAAAGTCAAAATCAATCACAATACAAAACTTACGAATCAAATGGAGGCATGAGTGCCTACTCCCTTTCTGATTTTCGTTCAACAATATCAATAATTTGGGTTCAGATTTGATACACTAATTTTTCAGGTTGGCTGGCTGAATCAACAAGTGTTAAAGTAAAAACTACTTTTATAATTTTCACGAGGTAGTCGATAAAAAGGAGGTAGTCGATAAAAAGGAGATATAGGACTAGATTTGGCCACCCACGTAATATAACTCTTTCTGACCGACGTACCACCAAATCTCAACTTGTGTGACATGAAGGCGCCTAATCCATGTTATATTTCTTACTTGGGAGGCACAGGTTCACCAGATTGTTAATTGGTGATTGTTCACAGGTTGAACTTTCAAGTTGAGAATGTGGAAACATCTCTTTCAGGCATCTTAATTTTTTGATTAAGTTTAATTAATATAGAGCCATATATACACATCATCTATACATACACATACACATATATATATATATATATATATATATATCAGCTGCCACTCAAGTTATTTTAATGCTTCTTACCTTCATTTAATTTTCAAGTCATTTTAATACTTTTACCCTCTCATCTTAATTAACAAAAATAATTGAAAAAATTAATTTCTAAAATACTTTTAAACCGTATATTTTTAAAAATCTAAAGATAGGTCATTGATGTCTAAAAAGAAAAAATTTGTGAACCTCTCATTTATATACTTTACTTCTCACACATATAAATCCAATTATGCGCGATCTATTAAAAAATGTTTTTAACTTTAAGTTAAATGTTTAACTTATATGAGCTATATGAGCCATAAGGTGTAACTCATCCTAGTTTTTCTCATTAACATATTAGGAGATGAGTATTTATACAGGGTTTCGTAAGAACTTATTGTGTCAATGTTGTTGATGATAGTGTGTTTTACACTCTGTGTTAATATAATTATTAAGGTTCTTTTATCAAATGTCTAAGGAGAGATGTATGATAAAAGTTTTGATAAGTTTTATTCTGGAAAAAGATTGTGCTCGAATCCGATTAGTTTGTTCAAAATTAAATAAGTTTATGTTTGGATGGATGCAAAACGTGAAGTTGGGCTCACTCTCGATGAAGCAGCATCTATAGTTGGAGAAATTGAAATCGGAATCGGTTTTCGAGAGAGTCACTAAATCGGATCGAATCAGTCTAAATAGGTTAAGAATTGGTTGAGTTGAATCGGTTCAAATTGGTCATATATAATAATTTGACAACTCATAACATAAATATATAAAAGTTAGGTATTGATGTTATTTTGATATTATTGTGTGTATTATATTTTATGATATTTTATGATATTTTTTGGATTTTTAAAAATTATTTGGAATTAGTTATTATTTTTTATTTGAGTTGGAGTCGAGTCAACTTTTAATTATAAAAATGCCAACCTCGACGCACCCCGCTCCTTCACCCCAGCCGCTGCCACCGCCACCCCGTCCTGCCCCACCCGCCTCCTCCAGCAAGCCCCGGCCCGTCCCCCCCGTGCCTCCTGCCCCACCCCGCACACAGGGTCAGCGAGAAGGGGCAGCGGCACACGGCCAGAGGGAAGGGGCGCAACGGCGGAGGGAGGGTGATGCAAGGTGTATTTTCGTCATTTTTAAATTTAATCCCAATTTTGCCTATATATAAATAATTTATTTAATATCATATTAAAGGTATTTTCGTCATTTACCCAAAAAACGATTCTCACCCGATTCGACGCTAATTTCAAATCGGATCGCTCCCGATCTGATTTAAATCGGCCGATTCCGAGTTAGTGGTAGCATCACATTGTTCCTACCTCCGTGAAAATATCTCGACGCTGTTCCTACCTCCATAAGAATATCATCACGCTGTTCCTTGGACTCCCAAGCTAGAGGACTAATAATTTATCCCAACAAGAGAGTAAAATTTTTTCTTTCAAGCATACTATAATCAAGGCGTGAATTTGGGCAATCCAACAAAGACAATTTGCTTGGAAAAAAATTACACTGTTTTTGAAAAAATTAAAAAGCAAGTCAGACAAATGCTTTGAACAGAAAAAGAAAGAAGAAAAGACGAAAAAAGAAGTCAGACAAAATTTTTGCTGATTTGTTCTTACGACGACCTGGGCCGTAGATTGGTTCTTCTTTAACAATTGATTTGGTCTTACAAAAACTGTGCCATTTTGTTGCAAGTGACAAGTGACATATTCTTTTGAAAAGCATTCTTAAAAGTGGCATGCGAAGGCTTGGAGCAAATTACGTCCCTTCTGATCGTAGTTTCTTGGACGGGGCAAAAGCATATTGGCCAGGGGATATTTTCATTTTCCTTCTCAACCTCTAACTGCTGGGTATCTTTAATCGTTTATCTCGAATTTCCAATAGTTCAGTCAGTTATGTTGATGGCAGCTATTGTTGGAAAGATCATTCAGGTGCTTGCGGTGCTGTCTTTTTATCTTCGTGTTGTTCTCCTGTATGTGTAGAGTTTGGAGCAAGGTATGGTGGCTTTGCTTCATAACTAGAGTTTGAAGCCATTGTCAATGTTCCTACGATGGCTGTTCATATAAACTACCTCTTACTTTTAAAGTGACTGCAGCCATGGTTGCATGAATCGGAATCGGAATCGGTTTTCCATGAAGTCGGAATCGGAATCAGAATTGGTCTGAATCGGTCAGGAATCGGTTCAGTTGAATCGGCCCAAATTAGTTTAATCGGTCATATATAATAATTTGACAATTCATAATATAAATATATTAAAATTAGGTATTGATGTTATTTTGATATTATTCTGTGTATTATAGTTTATGATATTTTTAAATATTTTTTAAGATTTTTTTAAAATTATTTAGAATTAATCATTATTTTTGACTCGAGTTAGACTCGAGTCAACTTTTAATTACAAGAATGCCACCCTCCGCTCTTTACCCCCGCCGCCGGCGGCGGCCGGTCGGCGGCGAGTCTCGCGGCCACTGCCCGGTCGGCGGCGAGTCTCGCAGTCTGCAGCATATTTGTGGTGGGTGTTCATGGGTTTGTCTCATGGCCGTGCACCACTTTCAAGAATAATTGATAGATTATTTTGATTTTATGAAAAATGTAACAAAATAGCTGCATGGTGTGGTATCATATGAATTCAACTTTATTACTAATAGTATAGCCAGTTTTGTGCGTAAGATGAAATTAAGATTTACATCATATGCTCGCTTTTGTAAATTTGATGCTATGCTATACTAATTTGACAATGTTTTTTATTCAGTGTAGAATAAAATAAAAATAAAAATAAAAGAGAGAGATCAGGACAAAAGTGTACCAATAAGCAACTTTATGATCTTGAGCCAACTAAAACCTTGAAATAACTAACTTATTTTATTTAAGGTTTTGTAAATTTTGGAACTGAGTATTAAATATTATTTAATTAAATTCTTGTCTTCCAAATCTTTTTAGTTAATTCTTATTTTTAAAAAGAATAATATAAAAAAATAAAAATAATAAAATAATAAAATAATAAAAAAATTATTATATTTTTGATTAATCAAATATGTAAATTAATATTTATATTATATTGAATATTAAGTACATATTTGATTATCCCATTTCATTTATTACACTTACGTTTGATAAATTACTAATATCTAATTATAAGGTAATTAATTATCACTTATCATCATTTGGCTTGTCATACATGATAAAAATTAAAATAGATCAACAAACTAGTTTGTATATTTGTGTTTTTCTGTGTGTCGTTGGCTCATTAGGTTAACCTGTATATTATACTCAAACTACAAATGAGAACAAATCATCTTACGTGCATGCCCAATAAAGTAAATTAGTAATGACATTATAGTACGTATTAATTCTTTTGGAATGTTACTAGTCCAGATTTATTATTAATTAACCAGTTAATATTTATCTTCTTGGTTTTAGGCTATGTAAATCATTATTAACGTTATAAATTAAGACGTGAGATTAATTTAGGAAGAGTATTATAATTGATTATATATAATGTCTCCTGCATTGTACAATTTAAATTAATTATTATGATATTAGTTGCTCCTTATATATATATATATATATATATATATATAATATAATATAACTATTAATAGGTATCAAACTTTTAAAATATTATTAAAAAATTAAGGCATTAGTTTTCTGTCGTGTTAATTTATCAACTTATAGTTCTTCTTTGCTATGGGAATGGTAAATTAATTGTAATAAATGAATAAATTACTAATGAGTACGTAGGACAGATTAATATATATGATTATATTTATTTTTTGCCTAATTAATAAGTTATTATATGGCTTACAATTCTAACTATATTTTATAGTTGATGACGCATAAACTACATTATTAATTTATGAGTCAGAGTATAGATATCTTACCTATTAGTATATTTTAATCATTTGAAGAATTATTATTGGTTTACCCATTTTAATATTTTGTTCACTATTATATATGATTAATTATTAATTTATGGGTTTATAAATATTGACATCCTTACGAGTCTAAGTAGTTGTTGACATGTTTTATTTTTTCGGATAATAATTAATGATTTGGTGCGACAATATAAATTTAGTTGGTGTCAATTAATTAAATATTAAATTATTATTGTTCACTTATTCGTTTTTAACCAAATGATTAATGAATTGTTGTGAGATATATTGTATTGTTATTTTTTATGTACCTAGTTAAGTGTCACATATCATATCCTTTCATGCATTAGACTAGGTGTTAACATATAAACTATTTGTGACTCCCAAATTAGGATTCTCTTTGCAATTATGGTGCCTCATCATACTTTTAGGACCGTATAATTACTTAAAATATTATATATTCCTTTTTGGCAGCCCTGAATGGTATGAGCTTAGATTTGACCACCAATACTGAGTGCAACTGGGGTCAATGAATTGACTTGGTCCAACAGGGGGCTACACCCTTAAAATTTTAGAAAGATGAAATACCTGCCCCCATGCCGAAATGGGTGATAGAGCACAATAGTACAGGTAACACACCAAGTCCGGTTCACGCTCGTGAACCGAACCGGCATGTTACAGGCCCGGGTTAGGTCGGCTAACCCGAACCTTACTCACGCGGATCCAATCTCGGCGTCTTAAGATGAAGATACCACTCACAATGTATGGATGAATGCACAAAATCCTAACATGATACTACATGGATGACCTACAAACTAAATTACACACCATTATAATTACGATCAAAATCGATGAAAATTTTGAAATAAAACAGACAGAATTTCCCATAAAAGTGCAATTATGGTCATCCTGTCAAAATATTGTATATAAACCTATATATAAACATGTATCTATATATCACGCCACTTCATTCACACAATCTGTTCCTATTTCACAATCTGTCATCGTGTCTTAGCATTCGATCATGTCACGTCATCATATCTTATCATCATCTCATAACATTAAATCATATCATACTATGTCTTAGCATTCCACTTCATTCACAATGTAATAGCATCATAAACAAAATATAAACACTCAATCGACTGACATGTGTGCAAGCGACAACAGTGCTCCTCCGTCCAAGCCGGCACATCCATCTCGTGCTTATCACCTACATATATATAAGAAAAATGTCAGTAACAAGCGTTACTGGTCCGAAAAGAAAATATCTATAACAAACTGGCTATGAGTGTAACACCCCGTTTCGGCTCACCCGTGAACCGACCCGGAAATGTCACCGGCGACCGAACCGTTCGCTAATCTACTGGGTTCGGTTAAGCCGACCCGGATCTACCCTCGGTGTCTCAAGATGGAGATGCAAACATGAAATGCATAGATGGGATGCGTGGGTTCTAACGTAGTCCTACATGCATGCTATGATGTACAAGCAAAGACAAGACAAAATAATAAATGAGAAACCAAAAGAAAATATATACTATTTTATAAAAATACGGTAACACATACTAATCTACCATGACATTCAACCATTATCTCATTCGTTTTTACCTGAGCCGAGTCTGAACTCCAAGGCTCCCTACTCATTCACATTTATCCATTCATTTCATATCAAGTAATTTACTCTAAACAAACACATCAAAATTATCATTCACATAGCAATAACACACCATTATTATACGTTACACGCGGCAGGTACATGTGTGCGCGGTTCCGTGCTGCTCCTCCGCAGTCCCGACAGCTTTCATCGCTCGCATTCCTCACCTACATATATATAGAAAAACCGTCAGTAACGAGTGTTACCGGCCCGGAAAATAACTAATATCAATCTGGCACAGGAGAGCAAACTCTCCTGTTGAATCAAAACCATATACTTCCTCAAGAACTCTCATCAGGGCACATACGGGAGCCGTCGCCATCGGGTCGACAGCGTCCCCCTATCTTTCACATTCTCATGCCTCGGCCATTTCTCTATTGCTTCTCGCGTCAAATCTCGTTCCTATCCGCCCTCTGCACCTTCCATATTACTCCTGGCCTTGAGCACGAAGGCCGAGTACTCTCAGGCAGTCGCCTTCAGTACCCTTTGAAACCACAAGTCTAGACATGCGCTGCAATGCAGTACCCGTGAACCTCCACACTTCTCCGGGTTTGAGGAACTCAAAGGTGGAGTTGTCAGGATCCCTCGGGAATGAAACGGCTCGCACACCATTCCAGAGCCCACTGTCGACCCACACGTGCCCGCTCGCGTAGCACGGTAGTCGGATTTCCCTCATTCAGTCTCTCACCGAAAACACGAAAACTATACATATATATAGGTCTGGGTTGGGATTTATACAATAGGCCCGAAGGCAACGTGAGCTGGATCTGAAGTTCGAAAACAAACTCGAGGGATCTCATCCTCGAGGGTTATTAATCCGGAAAAATCTGTTGGCTAAATGGCCCGAGTTAAGTGGGATTCGATAAAACGCCACTTAACTCGTCCTGCACATAATAAATCAAATACACAAGAGAGTAGCGTAAATCAGAGAACGAGTCCTAAACGGACCTGGTAGAAGCTCCAAACGGGTCCACGCGCCTAGGCGGCGAGCTCCTACACCGTACCTACACAATCAAGCTAAAAACTAACGCCCGCATGATGAATCACATATCCTATAGCATACACACACAATCAACACAATCACACGTCAATCAACACACATCAACCTATATCAATTCTAGCGAGTCTACTTAAGCTAGTTTGATTAGATCATGATTATTACTTAATAACCCTAATTAGTTTCATAACTTCTATTTTTAACACCACACAATCAAACAAATTTCATATTTTTATCCTTAATCAAATCTACATTTATATATATTATTATAACACACAATTCACCAATCCTAGCATGCAATTCTAATAATCAAAACTTTCAAATAATTAAATTAAAATAAATTATACCTCGCGTCGTCGAAAATCGGCGACGGCTAGGGTTTCCGTTTCGTGGCTCGAAACTCGAATTCGGCACCTAGCGGCGTCCGAAGTCCGATCAGATTGGACCGGGTGCGTTCGGCGGATGATCCGGCGAATTTCCCACAAATCCAATTTCCGGCGGTTCCGGCGGTTTTCCGGCGAGTGTCGGCGGTTTTCCGGCGGATTCCGACGGTTTTCCGGCGATGATTTGGGACGGGGCAATCAAGGGGTCTATCGGCACCAGCTCGACGAGCTTGGTCCGATGGTGGTGTCAAACAAAGTAACCGAGGCGGCGATGGCCGTCGGCGGCGGCGTCGAAAGTGGGTGGCGGCGGCGGCGTTCTCCGATCGAGGCTCCGGCCGGCCTCGACGGTGGTCGGGACGATGGGGGAAACGTCGGCGACGGCGAGGGGGTGCTCGTCAGGGTCACACCGGCGGCGGAGCGGCCCGGACGGCGGCGGAATCCGGCCCGAAGTGGCGGCGGCCGAGGTGGTTTCGTGGGGCGATTCCGGCGTCGTGGCGACGCGACGGTGGCCGGGGTTGGTCGGGGCGGCACGGCGACGGCAAGGCGGGGCAGGGCGGCGTCGATCGGCGGCCGTGCGGCGTCGGCAGCGGCGGCGGCGGCAACACACAGCGACGGCGGCGAGGGTTTGGGTGAGAATGGTCGGGGAAGAAGAAAAACATGACTAGTGGCAAACTCGTAAATACGTATTGACTCGATTCCTACTCGAGTCAAAATAATAGCTAGTTCGTAATAAATTCTAAAAAAATTCTAGAAAAATATGGAAAAATCACATAAAATAAAACAAACATAACAACATCCAAATGACATGCTCTATAACTAATAACCCACCCGAATATAATCCAACGCGTCCTAACGCGTTATTCGGCCTAAAACTATTTCTTCGATCAAACATATAAAAGAAAAAAATACTGCATACTTTCATATATTCTGATAACTCATCTCTCACCATCTCCTCGACGTTATCATTATATAATCCGGTACACCTGACTCTCATCGCTCATAACTCACGGCTGGTCTCGACTCAGCACGCGGTTCATGAAACTGACTCGACTCGAACCAACGATCGAACCGACTGGTTCGGTAACGTAAAACCCTGACTCGAGTCACGGGTTTTACAATGAGAGCAAACTCTCATATGAAAGAAAACAACATATACTCCGCGTTGAACACTCTGAAGGGCACTACTGAGGAGCCACTGGCTGCAGACCCGGTAGCATCCCGAACTTACTGATCTGCTGCTGGTACTGTGCTACTGCCAGCACTTCTTTTAGTACTTCTCGTGAAACTTTATCCTAAGCCCTCTCATACCTCCATATTTCTCCGGCCTTGAGCACGAAGGCCGAGTACTCTCAGGCAGTCGCCTTTAGTACCCTTTGAACCGCAAGTCCGGACATACACTGTACTAAACGGTACCCGTAAACCTCCACGTTCTCCCGGGTGTGAGGAACTCAAACGCGGAGTTGTCAGGATCCCTCGGGAATGGAACAGTCCACTGGCACTAATCCAGAGCCCGCTTTGACTGTCACGACATCCTCTGCATGGTACGTGCAGTCGGTTTCTCCATCTCTCGTCTCACTGAAAACTCGATAAAACATATATATATAGGCCTGGGTAGGGATTTATATAATAGGCCCGAAGGCAACTTGTGGTGGATCTTGTTTTCGAAATCAACCTCGAGGGATCTCATCCTCGAGGGGTTATTAATCCGGAAAATATTCGGTTAAATGACCCGAGTTAAGTGGGATCCGATAAAACACCACTTAACCCGTCCTGCAAACAATAACATCAAACATACAATAGAAAAGACTATAAAATCAGAGACGAGTCCTAAACGGACCTGGTAGAAGCTCCAAGCGTGTCATCGCGCCTAGGCGGCGAGCTCCTACTCCGTACCTACACATCAAAACTAAATACTAACGCCCGCTAACTAAATGATGCATCAAACTCAATGAACAACACACTCACACAATCAACAACAATCAAATAATCATAAATATGAAAGTAATTCTAACTCATCCTATTCCTACCAATTTTATTATATTTTTCCTAAGTTACATTACTCGATTAGCATGCTCAACTCGATCTACCTCATTAGATCACTCACTATTCATTCTCAATTAATTGCATCATGCAATCATCACTACACTCATACTCATACATTTATCATGACAATTATTCAATTCTAGCATGTTATACTAACAATCATAATCAATTTTAAATAACTCAATCGGAGGTAATTATACCTCACGTAGTCGGCAATCGGCGACGGCTAGGGTTCCGTCGCGCGTCTCGGAGCTCAAATTCGGCGCTCATCGGCGTCCGAAGCTCGATCGGGCTCCACTGGGTGAGCCCCGCGGAAGATCCGGTGAATTCTGGCGAATTCCAGAAATTCTGATTTTTCGGCGGTTTTCCGGCAGCTACTGGCGGTTTTCCGGCGACTTCTGTGGTTTTCCGGCGACCATCGCCTACGGCGTCTACTGGTCGGAAAGGGGTCGTGTTGGGTACCCTCGGAACCGGCTCGGCGAGCCCGACTCATCTATGAGGTCGACGTGGTCGGCCGAGGCAGTGGCTCGCCGGAAATTGGCTAAAACAGGAGCCGGCGGCGATGGGTAGCTAGCTCCGGCCGGCCAGGCCGGCGATGGCCTCCGCTCCGGTCGGGAAAGGCAGCTGAGGGGTCGAGGACGTCGAGCCGACCACCTGATCGTGGTGGCGACGGTCGGCGGCGGCGCGATCGGCGACGCAAGCGCTGCGCCACCGCGGTGATTCCTCGCGTCGCGGCGGCCAGCTCGTGGCCGGGCCTGGTCGGGGCGGCAGGGCGACGCCGTGGCCGGGCTGGGCGGCGTCGATCGACGGCCAGGCGGCGTCGGCCGTGGCGGCGGTGGCGCGCGAACAGGGGCGGCGCGGCGGCTAGGGTTTGGGCGTGGGGGAGAAAAGGTCGGGGTGGAGAAGAAATGGTTGGGTGGCAAACTTGTAATTAAGACTTGACTCGTCTCCGGCTCGAGTCAAGTATAATAACTAAGTCATATTAAATCCTAAAAAAATTCATAAAAATCGGGAAAAATCCCGTAAAATCAAACAACACCAAAACAATCATAATGATATGCTCTAGAACTATCAACCTACCCAAAATGCCCGTAACGCGTCCTAACGCGGTAAACGGCCTAAAACAATTTCTACGATCCATTATATATCATAATAAAAGAAAATGAACTGCATACTCTCATATATTCTGATAACTCATTCTTTTCTGCTGTGTTCATGACGTTATCATCATATACTTGGGTACACATGACCCTCATGGCTCATACACGAGACCGGCATCGGCTCAGTTCACGTGTTCTGAAACTGACTCGACTCAAAAATAACGGTCGAACCGACCGGTTCTGAATATAAAACCCTGACTCGAATCGTGGGTTTTACAGTACAAGATGACTCATTATGCACTTATGATACCGAGATGGTGAGTCAATGACAAATATCGGTAACCAAAGGCCGTGGGTCACGTAGTGTGTGTGCGCATACATAAGATTATAGCTAGATGAGGCTGTCACCCCTCCCAATATAATTGGAACTTAATATAGGCTCATAGTCACTAAAAGACTAGATTAACGATATCATAGAATATATTGACTTGTTTTTTGTAATTGCATGGCTTAGTGTTTTTATCATTAACGAGGAATTGTCTCCATAGGTGTGAGCATAGATGGATAGGTTAGAGTCGGGACATCTGGAGATCTCTATTTTTAACTATTGATTTTTCTCACTTTAGTTGTTATTATATATGTGGTCTATTTGCATGGCAGGGGGATTTCGCTTCGTTTCATGAGTTTTAGTTGATTCCGAGCATTGGTTATCTTATATTTTATTTCATGGGATGACTTAGAATTTAAATTTTTAACTAATTCTTTGCATTTGAATTTAATTGACATTTTTAAAAAAAAATCTACGTCATGGGTTTATCTATGATGTTGATAAATTAATAGAAAATTAATTTACGAGGCCGCTAGTTTTATATTATAACACTTGGCTCATGGCTCGAAATGGGAAGATTGTTACAAGTAGAGTTTGAGCTTGAGGGAAGAAAAGAGTGGCTTTGTTGGTAAATAAATTGCTAGTTTCGACTTAGTTTATCTCAGCCCACAGAGAGTTTTTTGCCCTAACTTTAAACTGGGCCTTCTGATCACAAGGATGATCCAGATTTGATAAAACAAAAAAAAAAAAAACACCCCCTCCTTTGAGTGTCACCAACGTCCAGACCCAATTGGGCTTGGCTATAAAACTGGCTACAGACTACTTTTTCACAAAAAAGGTGTGGCCAAGCTGTAGTTGGATCTAGCCAGCTGTGGTTAGATTTGGCATTGGTGGCCAGATCCGGGCCGCTCATTGTATATCTAACTATGGTGAGTGGAACAAAATAAGAATCATGCAAGAAGGATATTTATAACATAAAATATGAGTTTTATGGCAAAATAATGCATATACACAACATCCAAGCACTAAAAAATGCATATATTTTTTATACATAAGAAAATGTGATGATTTTAAATTCTAATGACTCCTAACAAATAGAGCTATATTATAAAAAACAAAAAATAAATGCAAACAAGAACACATGCATGCAAACAACAACACACAACGATGGAGAGAGGTAGAAAGGAGACCTTTACCTCAAAGGTTGGGGAGGTCTCTTGGGGTTTGCTACCCCATAACCTGCGACCCTAGGTGGTTAGGCTTGGCTAGGAGGGCTTTGTAGATGTGGGAAAGGCCTGGGACGTATAGGAGAAGCCAAAGATCAAGGAGGAGGATTGGAGGAGATGAGGAAAGAAGTGAAAAAGGGGAAGGAGGGGTTTAAATAAAATGGAAAAGCTCCTAATTATCAAAGATATGACTTAGTAATGTCATAGGTAATGTATCACACCTAATGAGATATGTGTGTCATACCTAATGAGACATAGGTTGGCCCCAAACCTAATAGCTTATTTCACCTAAAGTGGCCAGGAAACCTTGGGAACCATGCTGCGTGTCCTCAAGGGCTTGGAATGTCTAAAAAGGGTTCCAAACACACAACAAGCAGCCAAAATACGTGCAAGACATGATCCTAACATCTATTTCAACTGACTCAAACGAACCAAATATGAAAAGGCTAGGTGCATAGCGTCCAAATGGGCATGCTGAGTACCAAAGGAGGCTAAGGTTAGGTGGATATACACCATATCATACTTGA
>JAURVB010001396.1:0-59948 GCA_033002965.1 Piper betle | reverse complement strand
TTTCCATCCCCCATTAAACATCATCACTTATATTTATTAATGGAGCGCCCCTGTGGAGCGCCTCACACTAGCCAAAACATGCACTCCTGGAAGTCTGGCTTCGTGTGGACCTTCGTCATCAAGTGGGGACTGAAAGAAAGCCATTACATTAAGGCGGGCCCCTACAAAATGAGGCCTCCATTCCAATGCCGTTGGCCCCTTTCCGTTGATGATGCATCAACTTCTCCAGCCATAATTGTTGATTGTAATAAGACTTTGACATCCAATAGGAGTTAGCTAAGAGGACCAAACACTGGAAGTTTGGAACATGGCCAAACGTGATCAAATGGTCCCGTTATGGGCAGGGCCCTCGTCCCTGCTTTGGCATGTGCATGCACCATATGATTGAAGGGGAGTTCTTCCTAAATCACAAAAAAGCAGGACATCCTTTTGTTTTTTAGATACGTAGACGCACTTTTAAATACAGCTTACGTCTCTAGTATTTAAAGTAGATATAAGCAGCCATGTTACGTTACCACTTTCGTTAAAATGTTTTATCATCCCTCATCAGCAATAAAATATAATTATCAACGCACCCAATAAAATCTTATCCACAAGTGGTGCAATTAATTAGATGGAATTAATAGTTTCCGATGCATGTTTTGAATCAAATATTAGTAGACATTATAAGTGGGGTTATGTATGTTTGAAACGTAGAGAGACAGAATCCGATCAGCGTCGGAATTTGCAGCAAGAAATCAGCTGCCCCGGCATATGGAAAACCAGATGCTATCACACATCTGCCTTACTTTCAGAGCTGAGAGACTGCAGCAACAAGAAACTCAGAATGCACTGCCAAAGGCTATCAAGTCCAGCATCGCCCACCGCCTTTTCTTCCCCGCCGTCGAAAAAGTCTACCTTTTCCAAGGAGTTTCCAATGACTTCCTTTTCCAACTGGTACTCATCTTACAACTGTCTCTTGTTAGCGTTTGAAATTCATGTCATACTGGGAGCGACAAAGAAATAGAAGCTTAAACTACTCTTACATGCAAAGGTTGCGGAGATGCAAGCCGAATACTTCCCGCCTAGAGAGGAGGTGATCCTTGAGAACGAGACTCCCACGGATATGTATATACTTGTATCTGGGTCGGTGGTGCAGTACGTAGTACACTCCTGGCTAACAATACCTACCAGCTAATTAATCACAAAGTATACCAAGTGGTAGTAATAATTAAGTTTTACAATTGAATGTTTCATCATTCCTCCCAGGAATTTGTTGCGGGCTCACACGAAGACAATTACCACAAAGACGCAAATGTGAGCTCTTTTTCTTGTTCTTACTCTAAAACTTTTTATTTGAACAATTAACTGAGGAAGCCACTCATGAGAAATTTTTTGAATCAGGTTCGTGACACAATACTTGCAGTGGATGTGTTCGGAGAAGCAGCGGTTATCTGTAACACCCCACAGCCTCACACGGTTGTCAGTCGGGAGCTTTCTCAAATTTTGCGTCTCAAGAAGACAACTCTCGACAGCATTCTCCAAGCTAATCCAGCCGATAGCAGGATTGTCATAGACAACCTTCTCCAGGTAAAAAATTGCACCCCAATCAAAAATTTGATGAGGGATATTCTCAAGTCTCAACAACGAAGAACAAACATGTAATTTTATTATCATCAATCACTCAGCTTTCTCAGTATTTTGTGCAGAGGATGAAGAGGCTCGGAAAGATAGTCACCGTAGATTTCCAAAACAAATGGGCACAAGAAACTGGTTTGCACGAATTCAACAGCAACAGGAAGGTTGATGATACAGGGGAGCATGGAATAGAAATGATGGGAAGGAATCCAAAACTTTCGGAAAAGGATAACCTCAGGAGAACTTTGCTTGCAAGGATGGTACCAACTTCCATTTCAGAGAGTAGCCATAATCCAATTGAGCAAGGAATATCAACCAAAACAAGAGTCTCAATTCACATGAAAAAAACAGTAGAAAAACAGATAGGGAAACTAATAGTACTACCCGACAGCCTTGAAGAACTGATCCAGATTGCCAGTAAGTCTTTTTAAATTGTTACAGATTATAGAGTCATATATTATTCAACTTTCATCTAGTTCAAATTTGACTAACATGAAAAATACCAATATTAAGTAGCACGAAATTTACTTCCCAACTGATGTCTTGGTCAAGAATGAACGTGAAACATTTTTTTGCAGGACAAAAATTTGGTGTCGATCATCTCATAAGAGTTGTCAACGAAGAGAATGCAGAAATAGAAGACGTAAGCACTATTCGAGATGGAGACCATTTGTACTTTCTTGGTAGTGAGAATGTCTTCTTCTGTACTAATAACAGTGATTGATCAAAGGCTACAAATAGGCCATAGAAATAAAATACACACACGCACGCATGCAATGCATATTTTCCAAAGAGAACAACAAAGATGTTTTACAAGAACTTGCACATGATACCAATAGTGTTGTCTTTGTAAATAATCTCCACGAAAATGCCGAGGCTCTCTTTTCATGGTATCTCAAATATTATGATGCCAGTGTCAACACCTACTTTTACCAGATACCTTTCTGTGGCATTAGTAAGCCAAAAAATTCTGAAGCCATAAATGGATTTTATTGATTCACATATGACTAAGCATTTCAGATAGAACTGGCACGAAGCATTATTGCACAAATCTTCATTACAATACGGTCCTAAAAGTCGGGAATTGTGCACAATAATAGGGCATAACAGAAGCCACTGGACAACACTAACCACAACAAAAGGAGCCTTCTAATTAAAGCTTGACATGTTAAACGAAAGGGCGATGACAATAAAATCACCAATCAATTTCTACCTAGCAAATTATTTAAAAAAAGTAAATAAATAAATGACAAAAAGAAGACTGAATAAAAAAACACCAATCTAACAAACATTGCACATTGGAGAATCCCGTAATTGGGCCCAATTCAGAACCCGCAAGTGGAGACTTGACATCAACTTGGGCCTCACTATCTCGGCCCAAAATCGAAACTGCCATTCCCGCGTCTCGCCAAAGTCATCGACGCTCAAAATTCAGAGCTTGGCCGCCGTCCCTCCGATAAGAAGCCGCCGTCGCCGTCGCCGTCGCCGTTCGCTTCCTCTGTGCTCTGATCCTCCGCCGGCGTTAGTGTATCCGGCGAGAAAAGCCGCCTGCTTTTTATCCGGCGACGTTTGGTCTTGGAAATGGCTATCAAAATCGGTTCTTTCTGGGCATGGGCAGCTCTTTCGGTGACCTTCCGGCTGGCCTTGATTGGATTCGCTGATGTTCTGAACTTCGGGTCCCGGCCGGAGATTGCTACTCCTCTAACGAGCCTCCGCCGATGTAATGGAATCGATTTCAGTGTTTAGCTTTTGAGCGTTGTGTTTTTCCCCCTCAATTTGTGTTTTTGGTTGATGATTTCGAATGTTGACTCGTTGCAGTGGCGGAGGGTTACTGGTTGAAGCAGTCATCGATGTCGCCATACGCAGGTTGGTTGTCGATTTTGAAATGCTAGTGACTAAATTTGTAGTCATTGCAGTGCTTGTTAATCTAATAGATGGAGGGTTGTAATTGAAAGACTAAGAATTTGATTGTGGGGGCCTAGAGCTAGGAGTAGTCATGTGCCTCAGTTTTTAGCTCGTAACTGTGTTCCTAGATTATTGTAAGATTTATTTTTTTGGACATGCAAAGTATTGTCACTGATTTTTCTTTAATATCTATAAATCTCTTTGAAGCTTAATTATTTGATGGCACTTGTGCAAAGGGTATCTTGAGCATCATCACCATTATGATCTACAGCTTATCTCAGCCTCTTGTGGATTGGCATTGCATTTATATTGATTATAAAACAACGTACAGAAAAAAATTGTAGCGAATTTTTTGGACGGAATGTGTCAACCAGTGATAAACAAGTTTTCAGCTGAATGGATTTTTGGTGCTTTACCGGATGCACTTGCTGCCACAAACCTCTCAATAGGTGATAATTAGATGAAGCTTGGAGTTTTAACTTATATAAAGATTGTTGTTGGTTTGATCATGTTGTCTTAAATTGGTTTATGGATTGTGGTCGGTGAGTGGTCTCATATGCAGGATCAATGTATCATGGGTCACTATTGCTGCTGTCTTTGCTGGGACCCTTAACTGCCAAGAGGTAACTCTATAACTATGGTGAAGAGATTTTTTTTTCCATCAAGAGTGTTGGATTTTTCCTTTTTCTTTGTTTAACTCTATCTTATTCATTCCTTACTGTAATTTTTTTTGGCTGTCTTCTAAACAGGATTGGTAGGCAATCAAATGAAGTTCTAATCTGGTAACTTCTGCATTAATGGTCATTGTCGCTGATTGCTTGGACCATGGCTGTGCCCTCAATGGGGCCTGTCTCAATCTTTCTATTTCTATTTGATTGTCATTTCATCTTTGGTACAATGTTTATCACGAATTTTGAACTAACCATATAGAAATTTTTGTTAAATATTATGTTCAGTGGAACTTTTCTTGGGTATGATGCTACTCCCATTTCACATTTTTAAGTAAATTACCCATAAAGCAGAGACTTTTGTGAAATGTCCTTCATTTATACAAACTACAATGCTCACTTATGTATGCAATTTATTTGTATTATGTTTGTTTTTAAAAGGAATCAAGAAATTTTCTTGGGTTTTTTTTAAAAAAATTATTCCATCCTGAGTAGTTTGATTTTAAAATGTTTTGTGGCATATACTTCATGAGCCTGAATGTCTATACCACAGTTTATTGTTTGTGATTGCAGATTTCAGTTCTGCAATGCTTATACGAGCAATTGGTTATCAGCTCCAGCTAGCTTACAGTAACAGTATAACGTCGCTAGGCATTTCAAAACTTAACACAACTTCAAGTATGTTCTTTACTATTATTGTAATATCACATGTATCAATATTCAATATTTTTGAGAACCGATTAAGGGAGTTGGCTGCTTTTACCATTCAAGGAATCTTTTGAGTTCTTGTGTCATTGTAATTGTTAGGCTAAGATTGCCTCGTCTTACTTCATATAGATTGCATATGGTAGTCTAACGAAGGTATTTGCATTTATTTTGTTCTTTAATGGTGTTGTAGCTGCTGGAGACGTGTCTGCTCTTATATATTTGTGGAATCCTATGACTATCATCACTTGTCTGGGTTGTTCTTCAACTCCCATTGAAAATTTGGTGGTTATTTTATCCATATTTGGTGCATGTGCAGGTATATTATTCTTCCTTTTGATCATTGACATACCTTGCAGCTAATGTTTTAAATCTCTTGCATGAGCTTGTGTGGTATATAATATTTTGCTCCCAAGATTTCGTGTTGGAACATTACTTGACATTTTTAACTATGTATCATTTCTGCTTACAATTTCCTTTTCACTATTAAGGTTTATCCTTCCTTTTCTATGAATGGTAATTGGACTCGTTCATGTAAAAATTTATTGTGAGATCCGAAGTTTGGGTCAGCTGAAGGAGCTTAAGAATATACATGCTTGAATATTCCTAATTAATCAAGTTTTGTGAGTTGACTTCAGGTCTGGTACCCTTGACTGCGTTTGGATGGGTCATGGCATCACGTTATCCTTGTATCCGACAGTCCTTGTTATACCTGTATGTCTCTATTTTACAGTTATCTTGGTTCAAACTGCTATAGGTGGTTGTTTCCACTTTCTATTAGGATTGTTTATTATTTCTATGTTTTCTGTTATCCAGGTTGTTCTTTTATTAGGATTTGGTCCAGATCCACCTCCCAGAAAATTATTCTATACAAAAATCTGCCAACCAAGTGGAGCTGGTCTTTCAAAAGCCAAATCTGATCAATCCACTGAATTCAGAAACTGCTACTCTAGCTTCATGTGGAGGCCAGTTCTGAAGTTTACGTTGTGGGCATCCATATGGTCCATGTATGTTTTTGGCTTGTGCGCCATTTCCTTGAAAGATAATGGAGGACTGCCGGAAATGTTCAGCAAGTAAGAATTGCTATTATTTAGGGCATATAGTTTTCTGTAATTAGCCATTCTGCTGATCACTTTTTTGGGATTCTTGTGGCAGAACATTTGGATTTATTCTTACAGTTTCGGATCTTTCACCAAATCTTGGTGTTTTGTGGTAATCGAAGCCATTGATTGCAATATTTATCCAATACTTATTATTTTTTTGTTCGTCGGTGTGGTACTAATTTTTCACATGTTAATTGATTCTAGGTACTTCTTTGCTGAAGTCTTTGACTCTTTCAGAGTATTCTTTCTTCTTTTTTTTCATATGAATATCATATATATGATTTTGCCATTGGCAATTTGTTTGAATCACCGGCCTTGCTTTCTTGCTTTCCTTTATATAGTGGTCTTCTCAATGCTCAAGTCTTATCCGTCTGTGAGTATCTGTTTTTGTGATTTTATAAGTTTCTGTTCTGCTTTCAACTTGTGAGGATTTGTGTTGTTTTCTGCATCTACATTAACCTCCTTTGGTACATTTGTTCACCTTTAAAATATAGGGAACATTAGTGGCTACAATATATGCACTTAAGTTCATTTCAGAGATGATGACATTAGGTGCAATATTGTGGTTTAGGATGCAAACTAAAATATCAGTCTGGTAGTTCTTGCTGTCAGTCTATATGTAGGTTTCACATAGAGTGCGTGGAAGCTAAAATACCTGTGAGATTATCCTGTCTTCATATAGCTCTTTAAGAAGATTATAGGAACAGTGCTCTGTTTCATTGCAATAGGATTTGTTTCTTATACAGTATTTTTCTTTAGTTGCTATAGCTTACAAAGGGGTATAGATCTGAGCACATGACCCCTTTCCAAATTTGGAAGCCTTTCTTCATTGATAAATGTAAGCCTCAGGAGGAATTTTCTTTTAAATGTAACTTACAATTTTTTTTATTATACTTATATACTTCAAAGAGCAAAAAGGTCAGGATTTGGGAGGACTTCGAACTTCCTTTCCTGGCTAGAACATTAGACTGAGCCTCTTTATTTTTTCATGTACTAGGTTGGAGACTCTGCCCTGTATTTAGGTCTGTTGGGTTTGTTTATTAATGAACTATCAGGTAAACTTTTATATTGTACAGATTTATTATAAGTAATCTTGTATACATGTTTTGGAGTGTCATTGAGGTGGAATGCTTACAATTTATGTGCAGACATGCATTTTTCATATTTCCTCCGGTGTGGTTACATTGGAGTTTCACTACTCAGCCCAGTAATGCATAATTTATGGATATGGAGGGTTAGTGATTTGACCATCCCATTTATTGTCTTCATGTATCATGATCTTCCTTTCTGTCTTTTTATATTTTATTTTTATTTATTTATTTTATTTTTTATTTGTTTGCTTCCATGTTTTTCCAAAAATATCAAGCAATGAGAAATTCTAAGTCACTTTTCTTTCCTCTCTAGTATGTAATCACTGGCAGTTGCATGCCCCTTTTTGACCATTTTCTGTGATTCGTAACCTTTTTTGGGTTTTTTTGGGCAATTGGCTTCTTTCTATTGTTGATAATTATACCAAACAATGTAAAATTCTGAAAAATTGGATCAGAAAATTTCCACTATTCACTGAGCCTCTTGTTCGTTCAATGGTATTTGCAGGGAACTGGTAATGCAAATTTTTATTTTGCTACAGCTATTGCTTACACTCGTCTACAGGTATGTTTTTGCTCCTCACTGCAGCTGCTTCTATTACTGAAAGCGTTGGCTTTCATTATCCACAATTTCAGCTGGCTGAGTTTAGTTTTTACCTAACTGAGCAAGCATGTTGTACTCCTTGCCTAACATAAATTTTTGGTTGAAAGTGAGAACAAACCTTGTATGCATGGACGATCAATATCCTACCGTTCTTATTAATAACACATTTAGCATATGTATTTGAAGGTGTGAGTAGCATGCTCAAACATGATCGGTTATTAAAAGGGAAAGCACTTCCAGAATCTTGTCAAGGGCCAAGCAGTTTTAGAGTTAAATGTGATTGAGATTTTCAGGATCTATTACTCACAACTCGATTTATATCCAGCAGCAACTCTTTGCGTTTTCCACAGGGGTGCTGGGTGGTATGAATTACTGTATCTTGGAAACTTTTTATGACGGTTCTGGAAAACTCTACTTGTATCATTTTCCCACAATGTCCTTGTATCATTTTTTAAAAAGATGATGGTCGGCACTTGTAACTCTACTTGCAGGCGATCAGAGAGGGAAGCTTATTGGACCATAGAGTTGGCACCAGAATTGACACTGTAGAATTGATCTTGTGCAAGATTATGCAAAGAGTATATTCAATACAGTTTATTCTGATCAATTCCGTTTCTTTTGCTAGAGGATTAGGGCTTTTAACCCCATACAGACCCCCACCATCGATGGACCTCGAGGGCCTTGACCCTGACTGTATGATGGCCAATGGCCCCGACGACTTTAAAAAGGTCACCCATCCGCCATCTGGCAGGAAGACTGGACCAGACGACGTTATTGGTGGGAGTAGGCGTATTTTACAAACGAAAAATTGAAAAAGCTTAAAGATTGAGAACAAAATCGATATTCTTTTAAAGCTTAATGTTGCAAACTACTTTGTTGGCACGCAAGCGAGTTGTAGGTGGAGAGTGAGAGCCACACCGTGATGGTAAAAACTATAGAGGCGTGAGACAGAGGCGTGTCGAGCAGCGATCACGTGTATCATAAAGTACGTGACGCTGTCTTTAAATGTGATCAACCACCCGCCTTCATATCTTTGGCACCGCCCCATGTCTCGCATTTACTCACCCCTTCCGTGTTAGGTGGTGGCTACGAATGGCGATCCCACACCCGACTCCTCCGTATATATTCCCCACTCACACGCCCACGCCCACGCCCAATGGGAGGAGGAGATCAATGATCCAACCCCATCCCTTCCTATAAATTCGCTCTCGCTTTTACCACCGTTTGGGAGAGGCTCTTTTACCAACCAAGTCCGCGTATAGATTTGACAGGTTTGTGCCGGGATGTCGTCAACGGTGGCCCGGCTGGTGGAGAGCCACCGGGAAGGGGCGGAGACGTACCAAGGGGACGCCATGTGCAGGAGGAAGTGCGTGGAGCTGCTGGAGGAGCTGCACCTCCCTCGTGGTCTGCTCCCGCTGCGGGACGTCGAGGAGGTCGGGTACAACAGGGGGACGGGGTTCGTGTGGTTGAAGCAGAAGCGGAGCATCACCCACAGCTTCAAGAAGATCGGGCGGCAGGTGTGGTACGACACCGAGGTGTCGGCCTTCGTGGAGGACCGGCGGATGAAGAAGATCACGGGCGTGAAGAGCAAGGAGCTGCTCATCTGGGTCACCCTCTGCGACATGATGGTCCCCGACCCTTCCTCCACCAACATCACCTTCCGCACCCCCGCCGGCCTCGGCCGCAGCTATCCTGTCTCCGCCTTTGAACTCGACCGCGAGGACGACCCCGCCGCCGCCGCCGCCGCCGCCGCCGCTGCCGCTTCCAAGTAGTAATAATTCATAATAATGTGTAGATTGCATAATGGCGAGGGGAGAAAATTAAGCATCCGAAATCCAATTCTCACCATCCCCCAATATATGCGAGCAGGTGAATTTTAATCAATCGATCAAATAATGTTAATAAGCTCAATTGTGTTTTCTTCAAAAAATAAAACTTTTTTTATCATTTTTATATTTTGAAAAATTAGTCTTATTTGTGTAATCACTCTGTTTTTCTCTGGCGATATGGAATTTATTGGCGGCCATCGACTCTTTTTTTCTCGGCTGTATCCAGCCATCAACTTAGTTATTATTTGACCTTTTCACCAAAAAAAGAGCATTTATTATAACGATAAAACCACTATTCCATCTAAAAAAATCTTTTTTAAATGCCCAAGATGCCAATTTGGGAGTAGCCACGGCAGATTGGCCCCGTCCATCACATTTTAAAAAAATTTAGTACTTTGGCCGTTGCAGTAGCTCGGTCGGTGGGAGACGCTCCTCAGCCTTGGCTGCCTCGTCACCTTTCGCACCTCCACCGACCTCGCGCTGCATGCCATCAACCTGGCCGCCCTTCAATATTTTTTTATTAAAATAAAAATATCTATATACTTTATGTGGACACTAACATGGGGGCGCGAACGCATGTAATTTGTGGACACCTTAAATCTGAAATCTCAAGCATCCATTTGTAATCTTCAAACGATGGCAAGTTGAGCCCTCCTGCGGCAGCAGGAATAGCATTTCACTGATTTATTATGAATGAGATTATAATTATTAGGAAATTTAAGTTATAAATCTAATATAAATTTCTTATATTTTTTTTATTTTTTAGATCTGTAAATTTATGAATCAGATTTATATGGTTAAGATATATATAATTTGATTAATATTTTTTTTGGGTTAGATGATAGATTGTATAAAACTTATAGAAATACAATTCATATTTAAAAAATTAACACACTAGCCCGTTAATGTTTATTTAGAGGTATAAATGAGATGGTCAATTTCACTAAATTTTTTAACTATCAATCTTCGTGAGGATGCTTATAAGAAGAGTTGAGTTAAATTTTGCTCACATGAACTTGGTTCATTTATTTTTTAAATTTGAATTGAATTAATAAATATTTGAATCGATTCGAATTTTAGTCAAATTTAAATTAGATAGATTTGTATTTAGTTATGCATAAATTTATTGAATTTTTTCATTATATAATAATATTTTATAATTTATTTATATTTTTATAAAAAAACATAAAATAAATAAAGTCAGAAATTATATTCTTTGAATAAAATATCCGACTTAGAGTGGAATTCATTCAAGCCTTCCCCATTTTTGGCTCCTGCCCTTTCATCCTCCTGAGGGGCGGCCGTCGGCCGACGAACACCGCCTCCACTCCTCCACCAAATGCAAGCTTGGGGATGACAATGCCATTGGATTCGGCTCCATACATGTAACACCCCAAATCCGGTTCACACTCGTGAACCGAACTGGCATGTTACCAGCCCCGGTTAGGTCGGCTAACCCAAACCTAACTCATACGGATCCAATCTCGGCGTCTTAAGATGTAGATACGACTTGTCATGCATGGATAAATTCATAAAACCCTAACATGATACTACATGGATGACATGCAACCTAAATTTCACACCAACACAATTACAATCAAAATTAGTAAAAATTCTAAAATGAAAGGGACAGAATTTCCCCTAAAAATGCAATTAGGGGCCACCCTGTCAAAATCGTATATTCAAACATATATACGTATAGCAACAATAGCATTCACACATACTTCTAATCTATTATATTCATCATTCTCTGAACTTTGGGTCCTAACCCATCACACTTTTGCTGCGCTACTCTGATCATTTCACATTCTATCATGTCTCATGCATTTGAACATGTCATTCACAATATAATAACATAATAACACAAAATTAAACATTCAGAAATCTAACATGTGTGTGTACAAGACCTCATTGCTCCTCTGTCCAAGCTGGCTCCTCCAACTCGTGATTATTACCTACATATAGTATAAAAACACGTCAGTAACAAGTGTTACTGGTCCGGAAAATAAAATAACTATAACAAGCTGGCTATGAGAGCAAACTCTCATATGAAAGAAAACATCATATACTCCACGTGAACACTCTGAAGGGCACTACTGAGGAGCCACTGGGCTGCAGACCCGGTAGCATCCCGAACTTACTGATCTGTTGCTGGTACTATGCCGCTCTCGGCACTTCTTTTTCAG
Source organism: Piper betle (assembly GCA_033002965.1). Lineage (NCBI taxonomy): Eukaryota > Viridiplantae > Streptophyta > Magnoliopsida > Piperales > Piperaceae > Piper > Piper betle. The sequence goes on along the minus strand of JAURVB010001396.1, from coordinate 48,243 downwards.
TACTTCTCGTGAAACTTTATCCTAAGCCCTCTCCTTACCTCCATATTTCTCCTGGCCTTGAGCACGAAGGCCGAGTACTCTCAGGCAGTCGCCTTTAGTACCCTTTGAACCACAAGTCCGGACATGCGCTGTACTAAACAGTACCCGTAAACCTCCACGTTCTCCGGGTGTGAGGAACTCAAACGCGGAGTTGTCAGGATCCCTCGGGAATGGAACAGTCCGCTGGCACTAATCCAGAGCCCGCTTTGACTGTCACGACATCCTCTGCATGGTACGTGCAGTCGATTTCTCCATCTCTCGTCTCACTGAAAACGCGAAAACTACATATATATAGGGCTGGGTAGGGATTTATATAATAGGCCCGAAGGCAACTTGTGGTGGATCTTGTTTTCGAAATCATCCTCGAGGGATCTCATCCTCGAGGGGTTATTAATCCGGAAAACTATTCGGTTAAATGGCCCGAGTTAAGTGGGATCCGATAAAGCGCCACTTAACTCGTCCTGTAGGCATTAAAACAACATACAATAGAAAAGAGTAAAACAGACGAGTCCTAAACGGACCTGGTAGAAGCTCCAAGCGGGTCATCGCGCCTAGGCGGCGAGCTCCTACTCCGTACCTACACATCAAAACTAAATACTAACGCCCTCTAACTACATGATGCATCAAAATCAATAAATACCACACACGACATAATAATCATCCATCATAGTCAAATAATCATGAAAGAGAATAATCATAACTCAAACTATTCATACTATATTTTATTCTGTTTTTCTAAATTACATCATGATCACTTATCATGCTCCAACTCATTTTATCTCATTAGCTCACTTACTATTCAATTACAATTCCTCAAATCATACAATCATTACTTCATTAGAAATTAGGCACTATCATGATAAATAATCGGTCCATGCTACCATGTTATGCTAATAATTATCAATTTAAATAATCAAATTGGAGGTAATTATACCTCTCGTCGTCGACAATCGGCGACGGCTAGGGTTCTGTCGCGCGTCTCGGAGCTCAAATTCGGCGCTCATCGGCGTCCGAAGCTCGATCGGGCTCCACCGGGTGAGCCCCGCGGAAGATCCGGTGAATTCCGAGCGAATTCCAGAAATTCTGATTTTTCGGCGGTTTTCCGGCAGCTGCTGGCGGTTTTCCGGCGACTTCCGGTGGTTTTCGGCGGCTTCCATCGATTTTCCAGCGACAATTGCCGGTGGTATCTACTAGCTGGATAGGGGTCATATAGGGTACCATTGGAACCGGCTCGGCGAGCCCGACTCATCTACAAGGTCGATGAGCCCAACGGAGGTGGCGGCTCGCCGAAAAATGCATAAAACAGAGGCCGGCCGTGGTGGTGTGGAGATTCGGTCGGGATGGGCGGCGCTGGCCTCCGTTCCGGTCGGGGAGGGTCACTGGGTGGTTGCTGGTGCTGAGGCAACCACCTGATCGTGGCGGCGACGGTCGCCGGCGGAGAAATCGACGACGCGACCAAAACTTAGCCGTGGCGCTACGCACGGCGATTCCGGCATCACGGCGGCCCGATTGGGGCCGGACCTGGTCGGGGCAGCATGGCGACGTCGTGGCTGGGCTGGGCGGCGTCGAACGGCGACCAGGCGGCGTCGACCGTGGTGGCGGTGGCGCGCGAACAGGGGCGGCGCGATGGTTAGGGTTTGGGCGTGGGGGAGAAAAGGTCGGGGGTGGAGAAGGAAGGGTTGGGTGGCAATTTCGTAAATAAGACTTGACTCGTCTCTGGCTCGAGTCAAGTATAATAACTAAGTCGTATTAAATCCTAAAAAATCCATAAAAATCGGGAAAAATCCTGTAAAATCAAATAACACCAAAACATCATAATGATATGCTCTAAAACTATCAACCCACCCAAAATGCCCGTAACACGTCCTAACGCGGTAAACGGCCTAAAACTAATTCCACGATCCACTATATATAAAAATAAAAAAATCACTGGCATACTCTCGTATATTCTGATAACTCATTCTGTTCTGCTGTGTTCATGGCGTTATCATCATATACTTGGGTACGCATGACCCTCATAGCTCATATACGCGACCGGCGTCAGCTCGGTACACGTGTCCTAAAACTGACTCAACTCGAAAAAATAACGGTCGACCCGACCAGTTCTGAATATAAAACCCTAACTCGAATCGTGGGTTTTACAATACAGCCCTCCACCTACTAGCTCCCTGGCTTCTCCTCCCCCTCTCACGATTTTAACATTGCCAATGTCGGCGCTTTCTTTGGCAATGGACCCCACCGACGAGATATATCGCGCCTAGGAGACTGATAAGTTTTCTATGGCTAGTATAAAGATCCCTTAATTTAGTCTCATATTTAATACTTAGTTGGAAAAGTACAGATCTTTAACTTTAGGGTACCCATTTTGAAGAAATGACTTAGCCCATTACGTTGTACTTTCGGCGGGGTCGTTACAAATAGTATCAGAGCCGACCTGGTTTCGTATTAGATGGTGGGAAAATGGATATGTCAGAATAGACCTAACAGCCAAAAATAGATATATCAGAATGGACCTGACAGCCTATAATATAAAAAATGGACATGTCAGAATAGACCTGATAGCCCATTAAGTATAGAAATTTCGAGGACGAAATTTCCTAAGTGTAGGTGGACTGTGAGATCCCTCAACTTAATCCCGCATCTAATAACTACTGGGAGAAGATATTATTTATAAGTGGGAATGAACTAGAGATCTTTAACTTTCGGCATTACGTTGCACTTTGGGTTAGGTCGTAGGAATAGACTATAAATTTTTAACTTGAGTTAACTATTTTACATTGCATTGATGGTTCTGTATTAGATAGTAGGCTGGACAATGACTGTATTATTACTGGACTATTATACCTTGACTAAGGGCTAGTAACTATGAGGCTGTGTGCCCGAATTTTAAAAGAATTAAAAAAATTATTTATAAGTGGGAATTGATTTAATTTATCATTTTAAAGAAATGAGTTACGGTCGTTAGATTGTATTGTATGCCGGGTCGTTACATCTGGCCGAGGACAAGCGTCCCCGCGGCAAGGACAGCGACTTTCACGACGGATACGGCCGGCGAGGACAGCGACTTCCACAACGAAAACGGCCGGCGATTCGGTTCTGGCCCTCCCGGTATGCGTTGCTTCGTCTTCGAGGCTTTGGATTCCTGCATTTCTTTGTTGTCTTGTGCGGTACATTTCGTGAAAAATTTCTCTGTCTAATTATGTGGGCCAGTACTTACTTGCTCTCATTTGGTGATTTTTTCTTGTTTTGGATTTTGCTCAGAAGTTTCCCGTTCAACTCAGTTGGTATGGCTCCGTCATCTAGCTGGTATCATGGCGGGAGCAAGAAGATAGAAATTGCTATTAGCTGGGTAATTACTATGCTTTAACTTTGTAACTGTCTGTTGATTTGCAAACGAACTGTACTTTGTAGAATGCATGCAAATGGCTTATGTTTGGTTGGAAGAATTATTGGCAAGGGGGAGAAAGACCATCAAGTATCTTGAAAATGAATCCGCTGCGAAGATTCAGGTCAATAAACACATGTGTGCTGATCCAAATTCCTAGACAAGGGAAGTTGGGCTGGATGACGGAGCAAATAAGCAGAGCAGAAAAGCTAATAGATGTTTTCTTGCATTGGTCCTTTAACAATGACTTAGATGTATCTGATTTGAGGATATATGTGTGCTAAACCTATCACGCCTAATATGATTATTGGTCAAATCACTGTCAGTTATGTAGAGCGGATGCAAAGAGATTCTAGGATAGTTTAAAGGTATGCCAATTCCTGTACTCGTGGGAGCTGAACCGTTGGCAATGGAAGTTCCAGCTGAGAAGGTATATACGACGAGTTACATGTATTGCTTAACCTTCCCTGATTGAGCTCGTGTAACACTATTTTGTACAGTTAGGGTTGATGATAGGAAAAATGGGGAGAAATCTTAAGAATATGCAAATTCGGTCGGGAGCCTGCAGCTTGGATTCACTATTGTCATAGTCGCATGCATGTTTGTTTAGTATAACGTCCGTACTTGTCACTCTCTGTCATTCCATGAATTGTTGTACAGATATTCCTGATATGAGAGCTCGACCTTCTACCAAAATCACTATTCTTAAAAAATTATGAACTTTGTCTTGGAGCAATGAACTAGACCTTGCAATGTCCGATGATTGGATTTCTAAAAAAAATAATCTTAAAGTCATTCATTATTTTTTGTCATTCTTTACCTGCTTTTCGTTCAGAAATATGTATTATTATATTCCTTATTAACATATTGAGACGTTGATATGACCAATGGCCGAGGGCGGGCGCAGTGTTGATTTTACTGGTAATCAGAAGGTGATTGATAATCATTCCGGCTGAAATTCTTGATTCATAATTAGGGAATCTAATGAGGTTATTAAACTCAAGGTTATGATTACTGCTGTGTCATTTTTTTGACCACCAGAGCTAGTTAGGCTACCCGTTATAAAATATTGAGACATGACTTGTAGTTTCTTGTTTCTTCAGGTGGTACCACAACTTCCAGGAGATAGTCCCACTCAAAGAAAATTGAAGATTTATGGTTCTCAAGAACAAATTGATGCAGCAAAACAATTGGTGGATGAAGTGCAGAGCGAGGTACATGAAAATTAATGTGTAATTTTTGGGGTGGCTTGTCAATCATCATCATCATCATCAACATCATTATTATTATTACAAATGTTATTATTGTTAAAAACCTTGATTTATAATTTTTTCTTGCGTGGTTAGCATGTATGCATTGTGGACGTGATCCTGTGAGATGATTTATGATATATTGGTTTGAAGTCTAGTCTACTGGCATTTGTTGAGCTATTGGTGTAATTTTAATTGTTGTGTATGTACATATATGCTCTAGTTCTTTGCAGTATATTGCCCCTTTTTATTAGCTATACATATGAACTTTTGTGGTGTAGATTATGGTAGGTTTGTTTTTTTATACCACTAGTTTCGAACAATTATGGTGGCGAATAAAAACCTTCTATTTTCATTTTCTTATGAATAAGTTTGATGGGTGGCGCGCTATCATTTTCACTATTCATCTAAGTCTGCTTAATATAGTTCATCTTTCTTGGAGTTGGCAGGATCTATTTAACACATGTGTCCTTTCTGGTAGGGCAATTAACATTGTGAGTTGTCATGAAATCTTTCTATGGATAAGGAACAAAGACAAACATTCAAGCATTTGGTTTGGAAAAAGTTTGGACAAGTATATATGTACAGGAATCACACTCAAGTTACTCTGTTAAGATTCTTGTTATGTGTATTTGTCACATAAATACTAAGAGAAGCGGCTCTACTTTGAAGTGAAGGCTTCTGTGAGGAACTCAATTGGCAGTAATTATTCCCCACATATCACCACTGCTATTAGAATGGATATTGATATTGGTCACCATGATGCTTTTACAAGATCAACATTTTGAACTGTCTTGGAAATGATTGTAGGATTAGCTTTTGTTGGAACACCATGTTAGTGCAAAGTTGTAGGAAAACTATTATTGATCTTTCTTTTAGCTGTATGCTTGTATGGTCTTGACTTGTTTTACCTTGAGTCCCACTCACTGAATTAACACGGAAGTGTTTTTGTATTGCACTACAGTATGCCTCCAATGCAGCAGCCTGGTTCTGGCTACATGCAACCTGGACGTTATCCTGGTCCATCTTCTCAGAAAAATACTTCTCAGCCACAATATGGAGGTAATTCTCCACAGGCCACAAACGTCAGGATGGGATCAATCGGACTCCCTCAAGTGGTGGCTGTGACTATTACAATCAACAAAATTCTCAGCAGCAACAACCTGTTCCTACTTCTCTAGCTCTCGGTGGCCACAAGACGAGCTATAGCTCAGGCCAAACACCTGCAACTGCTTACAGCATGCAAGGTTTTGATGCTGAAATAAGCTTTACCCATCCGCCTTCTGCTCAACAGCATTATTATACTTATGGTTTGGATGGTTGTGGTGGTTACGCTGCACCATCTTTACAACCTTTTTCTCCTCCATCCAATGCAATCGAGTTACGGTCAGCCTAGTCCAGCCACTCACCATGGCCCCTCTACTAAACGTACTGCTCTTCCTTCCAATTATGACCAACAGCAGTCTTATGGTGCTCCACCTGCATCATTTGTAGCTGGCTATGGTGACCAGCAGCAGCAACCTCGGACCCACAGTGGTCAGTCTTATATATAGGTGGCATTAGCTATTCCCAGCCCACGCCATATTCAAGTGGGAATGCCCCTGGTGGTTACGATGAAACTGAAACTTCATCTATCCAAAGCGCAGGGCTCAGAAACTTCACTAATAGCTTAGTCATTGAATGGAATGTGTATAGAAATGTTCTTCACTAATCTTAAAAATGTGGCCGTTTCCCTTGGATTTGTAAATAAGCATGAGATGTATAGCTCTACTTAAGTTTTTTGTTGGATGTCGTGTTCTCGTTGCTTGTGTCATCTTGTGCTCCTTTCTGTTGCTTCAATGACTGTTGAAGATTTGTGAAAATTGTTGAATGCCTCACAAATGGCTCTACCATCCTCACTTAAAATTGAGTCATTGACGAAATTTGGCAACCTCCGTGGACGTCAGGCTACCCAGGATGTTGGGATAGATGATTTATCCATGTTCTAGCCGAACGGAAGAGACATGTTACACATTAAAATTAATGCTGAATTGATACGTATATTATCAATGTGTGGTTCCCGTGGCCTCTGCAAATCTTCTTCCCACGTAAACATCCCGGCATATGTAAGATGACGGTGCCGTTTCAAAATTCGGCTGGTGGTGGCAAATTGTTTGGTTACACGCATATAAATTTGAGCTTTTACTCTCCGTTTAGATTGTTTTCGTTTAAAACAGAGCATGACTATTCGTAAGTCGGTCATCTTGCATTTGCTCTTTACTTGGAAGCGTCATCTTCCTCTACGATTATAGGAGTTATGGTGGTTGGAGCCTTGCACGCATAAATTAATTATCTTAGACAAAAAAATAATTAATTGAGCTTATGTTAACAAGGTAATAAATAACATTACTAAGTTGTTACCAAGGTCAAATTTGAAATATTTACCAAGACTCTACAGTTTGGTTATATTTACTGTCGGCCAAACTCAGAGTTAAATTTTAATCAACGTGAACATAAAATCGCATTCAGTTGCATAAACCCTCTCATTATCCCCGTTGCAATTCATAGAGAACAAGCGTGTTTCCGTTTGATGATTTTACACTGTACATCTGACTTCCTTCAGAACACTGGAGAAACTTATTAAGCTGGACTGATCTCCAGTCCATTATCCAGAATATGATTTACATCAAAACAGCACACAGACACAACAGTTTTTTTTGGGGGGGGGAAAGGAGCCTTGCTGACAATCTCAACTGGACGCAGATTGCTTTGCTTTGAGAACCATCTCCTCTGTGGTAGTGCCTATGATCTCGTTTGCACGCTTTAACCCCACGCAGTAGACTCTTCCAAGCGAGTCCTGAACCAAAAGTTTCATTTTTCAATGGCGTTAATATATACAAGGGCAATATGGAATATCAAAGAACATCCCATCAAGAAAAACTAACTACAGACGGATAGAGAGAGAAAGAGAGAATAAAAACGAAAGAAGGCATAGTGTCATGTGTAATGGGTAAGCTAACTCTAGCCACCTACCCGAGAAACTATGCCTAGTTTCTCTAGCTTCTGAACAGCATCCTCGACATCGAAGTCGCATTTTCCGCCAAACTCTTCTTCAATAAGCTCTTCACAATCTCGATCAAGATCCTGCATATTAAATATGCAACTTAAAAGGTGTGGAATTCCACTTGCTTAATGTTTCCAATATTAGATTTGAGAGTTTTCCATATCCAAATACTGAATGATGGATTACTACTCTATGTATAAACTAGAAATGGTTATACATCTTACTTCTATGGTGGTTTTCCCCTTCTCCATAAGAATAAAGAACGAAACTATGACCTCCTTCACCTGCATATATATGCAAACGATTGTAAGCTAAATGTATAAACTATGATTTATTGGGCAGCAAAACATAATGATACTCGTACCCCCACAACTCTGTGAAGTACATATTGTTAATGGTCACAGAATTCACAAGCTTAAGAAGTGAACCAGCCCACAGGCTACGTACCTCCTGTTGAATCACATCATCACACAAATGTAGAAGAGTGCCTGTTCCGCTGTCTAGCTGTTTGTCATACATTGACTGCGTGATTAAATTTTGATATGTAACCATATTTTGCTGAAACCTGGCATGCAACAAATATCATAAGGGTTTGAGCCTGGGAGTAAGAAGTGGAGGATGGATATTATTACACAAGTCATTGAAGGAAAATGAAACGACTCTTTTTTTTAGGGTAAGTGTAGACACGGATTAAATGCAAATACACATGCTGATGAATTAAAATGCATCAATGATGAATGATACACTTGATTAGTAAACACTTTCCACTCCTAACAAAACTTATGAATTGTTCATAGTTGAATGATCTGTTCATAGTTGAATAATAATTCACACAGCGAAAGAAGATGCATAAGGGAGCTTTGTAGCTAGTTCAAAGAATAACAACTTAGGAGAAAAAACAGTTAATCAAGAAACAAATAAACCTTGGCATTCAAATAGAAGGGCAGAAACAACTTACGTGAAGTACACTTTGGCACAGTAGCCAACAAGTCCAGAAAGAATAGCTATAATCACCCATATATCAGCTTTGGGCATTTCCAGTGAACTAACTAAAGCAACCTAAATAAAATACTTGGAAACACCCACAAGGAGACAAAGGAAAGTCAGAAATGGTAAATAACCAACATCAGTAAAAACAACATAAATGCGCAACTAACCAATCCAACCACAGCAGAGATCAAAAACTTGACCCAATCCATTGGCGTTAAACTTGGATTTTTCTTCTCTGGCTGTTATTAGGCCAATGAAAGCAGATATAAGTTGAAGATATGATAAAAAAATGCCATAAATGCATAGTCAACCTAGCAGAACAACTGACTTCAGTGAAAGGACCATTTAGAGTTTAGACAACATACCAGCACCAGTTCCATATCAGCCATTGGTATATTCTTGAAATGCTTGATATAAATTCCTCTGTCAGTGTTTGGCTTCTTACTTGCACGTCTATAAACACTCACACGTTTACAAGAGAATACATAAAATTGATAATAAGCTACAGATCTTCTCGGGATCAATACTTAAGAATTCATTACCTGTACACCACAATCATTCTATTAAAAGTAGGTTCCTGAATAGTAATCTTGCTAACCAAATTCTTCGCACTGCAAAGACAGAGCCAGAGTAAGATATTACACAATGCTGGTAAGTTGCAACATGAATTTTGTGGTGCAAAACCTCAGTTCCAAGTTTTCAATTCTTATACGTTCAACCACAAGGTCTTCCTCCTTTTCCACGGTTACTTCATCAGTTTTCTTCCGATCTCTTTGGATTTGAGAGCTAGACCTTCTAGCAAGGAGTCTCTGAACTCTGCAATAGTTGACTACCAATATATAAAGTCATCCAATAACATAGGTGAAGGAGTAAGTACTGCAGAATGATGGTTCATCTTAGCATGTTACCTAGTAATTCGAAGCATCCAAGCCCACAAACGTGCTATGATCATATCCAATTTCTCCATAAAGAAGAAGCCAGTTGTGTGATCAATGCCAATGCCTCGCCTAAAGATTACGTACTGAACATTAACAATAAATAACAACAATTAGTATGACAAATATGACATGAAACTGACAATCAACCAGACTTGAACATATACAACCAATTAACTAATTAAACATTCCTCATTACATGTTCAGGAATAACCACAAATTTTGACATCACCAACCATTTCATTTATAGTATTAAATGACTAAAAAACCCTTGTTGATTAACACAATTAATACACCAAATGTACCCTTGCTGCTGGAATGCATCTAATCAAACCATTTATGTACTCATCTACACAACTAAGAATACCTTATCTGAAAATTCTGGAAGATTTTCTTGCGGATGATTGGTGAAGTACTTTTGCAAAAGTCCCTTGTCAAGCTGTATGCATGCAAATGATCAGAAATTGGGGGAAAAAAGTATCAAGGCCTTAAAGATAATTAAAGTGGGACTTCACTAGCCTTTGACTCATCAACAGTGATGGGAAGGTTCAAAAGATATTGTCCAGAGCGTGCTACACCAATCTCATCATTGCTCACTATCTTGAAGTTGCTCTTATCCATTACCTGAACGTGCAAACAGTAATCATATGAAAATATAAAATAATAAGAAAAATGTGCGCACAAGTAACATGGCTTAAGCTATGTATATAGCAGGGCAAGGCACCTCGCAGATAAAGAAGAAAAGATGAACCAACTTCATCTCCACATTTTAGCCCAGCCACATAGGTGACGGCAGCATGGGTTTTACACCACTAATTGATTGCTTCTACAATTAAGTAGACAACAGAAAACAGATACAGAGACAAGGCGATAAGTTTGAAGAAGTTTTTTATGGTGGAAGCTATACCTGTTTCAACCCCCAAAATCGCAATAGGGGAAATGAGTAGAAGTTCTAAGATCATTGTGATCATATACTTCTTCAAATTAGTGAATAGGCATCCTAAGATGATAAATGAATGAGATAAAAATATAGAATATTATTCTTCCTCTGTCCTAAATCAGACATGGATCCTATTTGCCGTTCCACTCAATAGTGATTCAGTGAACCATGACAAAGCTCAAATCATGAAATTAAAAAGTAAATACTGGATCCCAGGTAACAGAAGAAAACACAGAAAATGTGATGCTAAGCATCAAATCAAATCTATCAGTTTTTAGGATAAACCTAACCACATACACATTCAATAGAAACCAACTCAAAATGTTAGCTTCTGGATACCTGAAAAAAGTAAGTAAGAAAATTCTGCTCAAGAACATCGATCTCCTCTGGTGCAAGATTCTGCTGCTGAATTCTTTGAGCTCCATAGAGGGGATCAAATAGAGAATACAATTGCTACAAATACAGCAAGCTCGTACCCAAATAAAATAATACAACGGGAAGGAACAAAGAATTAAAGAAAAAAGACAGCAACAGCACGAACCATCAGATCCTCAAACTGCAGAAAATACCATGCCCGGATTGTATACTCCACCCTCTTACACAATTTAAGAAACTCTGCTCTGTCAGTTGGAAGTTCTGCCAAAAAACAGAGAAGTGAAGAGACGTGAGCAAGTTTGGGCACATCAAATTCAAATTCAGTTTTTAGTTTTTCATTTTTAAACTTTTTTTAAATAGTGACATTAAAAAACACAAGTCTCGTAAAACCACGGATAGAAATGCGAAATGAACATCGAGATAAATGCAGCATATGCTCGAACGTATAACTCTATAACCTCAATGGCTTGAAAAATTGCAGTGTTATTAATTATGGATTACAAAGGAGGAATAAATACACTCAACGAAATTATTCATACAAGCTGCATAAATTGTTGCCTAATATGAGAAAAAGCAAAAGGAATAATCTCAGCAACAAGTAGGCAAAAGACAATAACCCCTAAACCAAGATTCAACTTTGCAGAATTATAATTAGCGCATCGCAACGGCAACACAGAACCAGCAACCACCGCCATAACCTCACAAAAAAGGGTACCAGATGAAGAGAGACGCAAAACTGAGACATTCACGAAGCAAATGCCGGATCAACACCAATTGATTTTTTTCTTTTAAAAAAAAAAAAAACGAGAAGAGAAATCATACCAATGAGGTAAGCCAATTTCATGATGAGCTTGGGCTTCAGAACTGGGATCACAGACTCCCTCTCCAACCGAATCACATCCTTACTCTGCTTCTTCTTGTCCATTTCCTCCCCACCCAATCAACCCCGCCTCCCAAACCTCCCTACCTCCAAAGGAAAACAAAAGGAGAACAACTTTGGCCGTGCCCGGCAAGGGAGGAACAGTTGAAACAAAACACAACGGATAGATGCCAATCCGTTTTTTGCTTTAAAGAACAGTTAAAACGGAAGCTTTCACTGTCGGCGCCGGAAATTCGTAACTCCGGCCGGCAGTAACGCTCTTCTCCGTCCCCCACAAAGATTTGATTTTTTTAATTTTTTACCCATTGAATTCGTCGTCGTCTCTGCTCCTCTCCGCCCCCGCCTACATCGTGTATATATATATATACATGAAAGGATCAAAATAATTTTAGGTAAAAAATTGACACTTAAGACATTGATTAGATACAGGACTTAGAGCTGATAAAAATATAAAATGAAAAAGATTAAATCTTACCAAATATTATAAAAAAACAAAACAAGTATTATTTATCGGCGAAGAATTTACACATGAGATATTGACTTTAATAGATATGATGTAAATATAATACGAGAAGGATTAATTCCTACCCGATATTATAAGAAAGTTAAATAAACTTTATTTATAGCTAATAATCAAAGATTAAAGATTAAATATAAACTACCACATGTAATACTAAGTATCAATGATACATGTTTATATTTAATATTTATTTTAGTTAAAGATTCCTAAATTTATTAAAGTTAATATTAACTCTCTTCCTGATTTTCTCACTCGATAATTTTTACACGGGGTATAATAATACGTCATAGTAAAGGGAAGTTAATCCTTCCTCCGATGTGCAAAAATTATCCTTATTATAAAAAAGGCTTTGATCAAGATAAAACAAAACCTTCTGCTTCTAAGTCAACAACTTATGAACAATATTTCCGAAAATATAAACCGAGTATTTCTAATATTTTTAGGTTCTTTCAATATAATGTCGGAAATGAACTTAAAAATAAATACTTATCAATTTCAACCAAATAAAGAAAAATGTTCGAAAGAATTTATGTGACCTAAATATGATAAATTTAGAACTTGGTATTTTAATAATCATACTAAAGAACAATTAGGTAAAAATAAAAAGATTATTATGATTATTTAAAAATAATATGATCTGAAATTCCATTTATAAAATGGTACTATAAAATTGAAAATACTAAAATCTAAGTGTTTAAAGAAACCAGAACATGGGATACTAGTGATCGCAAAATCATAACTAGTAAACATCCTCCAGTAAGTAATATTAAGTATGACAATATAGAAGCCACATCTTATGTAAAAACATGCCCAAAAATAAATGAAGAAATGGCTGTAATAATTAAATAAAATAATTACACCTATCTTCATTTACAAACATTAGCAACCCATCTTTCTTACTTAAAAGGGAAAATGTTTACCTCGAGATAAATGTAAAGAAAAAATTTCAGATAAAGTTACTAATGATAATGTTTTTTGTATTAATAAAACCTCCAATAGCATCAACTAAGAATTTTAGTATTAGAAGCCCTCTAAATGAAGAATTTCTAGATAAATTAACTAAAAGATTAGGTGGTTTAAAGATAACTGAATCTATATAAGTAATTAGTGAAACATAAGACTTAAATGAAATAATCAATCAGTTTTCTTCTGACAAAAGTGAGATGGCTAGGCCTTTGCAACATCAACCTCTTCCTACAAGAAGACACTATTATCAAAGACCTACACCTGCTTTAATTTTATTTGAAGAAAATATTATGAATTATGGATTATCTTATGATAATAAGTCCATTTATGAATGGAATATAGATAGTCAATCAGAATATCAAATACCTACTACATTGCATAATATGTTAATGTACTCCATAATATATAAAACAACGAATAATAGTGATAAACAAATCGCTGAGTTTATCATCGTAGGATTTTCTGGCATATTGAAAGGTTGGTGGGATCACTACCTTTGACTTGTTAAAAAAATTAAAGTATTATGAGCTATAAAGTTAGATCCTAATATCAATCAAATGATTGAAGACGTTGTTTACACTTTAATAATAACTATATTACATCATTTTGTAGGAGATATTGATACATTAAAAGAAAGAACTTAAGAATTAATAATGAATTTAAAATGTCCTTCATTAACCCATTATAGATGGTATAGAAATCTTTTTAACCTTGTTATTTCAAAGAAATGATTCTAATTTACGTTTTTAGAAGGAAAGATTTTTAGCGGGATTACCTTCTTTATTTTATTTGCTGAAAGAGTAAGAAATAAATTAAGAAGTCAAAATAATGGGACAATACCATATGACTCTTTCACTTTTGGTAAATTAATGATTGAGGTAGTAACCGAAGGATGATTTAAACTAAAAAAGACAACTTAAAAAACAAAAACTATTGGGAAAGAGAATTTGGAGAATTTTGTAAGCAATTCGGTATAGAAAATTTTCCAATCTATCCTCCTAAAACTAAAAATATAAAAAAAAACCTTTTATTAGAAGAAGAAATAAACCGATGGTAAAAAAGGAAACTAAAGATAAAGGTAAAAAAGTAATTAAAAGATCTCAAAGAAAATCCACTAAACACAGTGGATCAAGACCTATTGTATGTTGGGATCGTGGATAATCTGGACATAAATTACAAAAGAAAAATTGTTTGCCCCAAAGTTTGATCCAAGGTAGTCCAAATAAAAGGATGACCCACATATATTCTTTTTTTAAAAAATTAACCCCCCTCCTCCCTCAGCAACTCCCGCTTCCACCATGTTGGCCAAATAAGGCCACAGGGTGGCAAGACATAGCCGGCCATGCAATCATTAGATCACGTGGCCTTATGGTGGCATAAGCAGACTTGGCCGCCCGTGGCTAGATCTGGCCGGCGATGGCCAGATCGGGCCGAGCCTTTAAAAATAAAAAAGTTTTTGTTGCAGCCAAATCTACTCGCCATTGGCTAGGTGAAGGAGAGAGTAGAGGGTTTTATTTATTTTTTAATCACATCTAAGCCCAAGGCTGGACCCCTCCACCCTTGTCATCAACGATAGCTAGGTTCTAGCCATGGTTGGCCAACCGAACAATTTTTTCAAACTTTTATTTATTTTTTAAAACGTGGTACATGATCTGGCCACTATCGGTCAGGTCCGGCCATTGCTAGTCGAACCTAGTTGTCCCCAGGCCAAATCTGGTCAAGAAATGGCCAAGTTTGGCCTAGAGCAGCCAATTTTGGCCATTGGGTGGCCAGACATAGCCAATTGCAGCCAAGTAACTGCACTGCTCACAAGGTCGTGCGACCATATTTTTAGCCATGCGCCCAGATCTAGCCACGACATGCTATGTCCGGCCACCTAGCGGCCCGATTTGGCTGACGTGACAACGTAGCCTCAGCCGTTGTCGGCACAGTTGGGGAGGAGGTGTAGGTTTTTTTTGAAAAGAATAGATCTCATCCATTGGCCTAGATCAATGATTGGGGTAGAAAATTTATTTGCTCTTGCTCAAGCAATTGGGACTATATATATATAAAAGCTAATTGGGTGTGCTCGGAGCAAAAAATTTTTTTGCCTCAAAATTTAATTTAGGATGTCCGATTACAATGATGAACTAGATCTATTTTTTAAAAAAATAACTTCTCTTCCCCAATGGTGCTGGCAGCTTCCGCGCCACCCAAATTTGGCCGCAGGGTGGCCAAACATGGCCGGTCACTGTCGGATCTAGCTATGCGGCCACAGATCTAGTCGTTACTAGCTAGTTTTGGCTACTGCAAGCTTGACCTGGCTGTTGCCAAATGTAGCTACCGCTGACTATGTTCGGCCGCCGCAAGATGGACCTAGCCATCCCCTGAACAAATTTGGCTGGGGAGCGGTTGGACCTCGGCCAAGACTGTGATGCACCTTAAAAAAATAGTAAGTGGCCAGGTTCCTGCCATTACCGGAGGTCTAGCCGCCACCAAGGTCACCGCCAACCAAGCCCTGTTGGCCACTAATGGCCAAAATTTGGCCGTTGGTGATGGGTTGAGGGTTTTATTTTTAATTTTTATCAAATCTGACACGTCTTTACAATGAGATGAATGATCAAGATTAAAGCTTGAGGTAAGAAAATATTCCTTTGCGTGTGCTCAAGAAAACTTTTCCCGTATACCCTCAGCGAACAAACAGAGCTAAAATAAACGGGCTTCAATCGGATCCGGATCTTATTTTTATATATAAAATAGTCGGCTGTTTTTGTTGCGGAGGGGGATCTCGTCGGAGATGACGATGGCGCCGCGGCAGCGCACGGCGGCGGGGTGGCGCGTGTGTCTGGTGGGCGTCGTCCTGCTTCTAGTGGTGGGCTTCTCGTTCGCCATTCGGATCCGGAGTCGGGTTGTCCCCGGCGAGGAGGAGCGGGTGGCGCTCAAAGTCGCCGTTTTTGCGATGGGGAGCTTCTGGAGGTCGGAAGCGGTGTTCGGATGCGTGCCTGGCGTTGTCCACACGGCCGCTGGGTACGCCGGCGGGTCCAAGGAGAATCCCGAGTTCAGGAACTTAGGGGAGCACGCAGAAGCCGTCCAGGTAGTCATCATGATCACCTGCCATTTGATTCCTGCGTCTAGTCTTTCGCTTTGCTTTTGTGTGTATGCTAGGAAACGGCCATTAATTTGAGCTGCTAGTTTTGTCTGCTAACTTATTGTTGTTGATGATGTCGATTGGATTGGCGTGCTGCATTTTGCAATCGGGGAGCGAATAGAGTTGTCCTTTTTCACATATCTGAAAGTTAATCCCCAGTGATTTGCTTTTGTATGCGTGTTGCTGATCATAGATGTTGATCGGCAATGTCGTTTAGCTTACCAAACTGTGCAATCTTTGTGTCAGTGATGGAATACGTTCTCTTGTCAGCTCTAGTTTTTGTCTAGTTGGAAGGGAAGACGACTACGTTCTGCTTGTTGCTGCTTATTCTTATTGTTGTTCATGATGTCGATTAGCTTGCTGCACTTTGCAATCTTTTTATTTAAACTAAAAAAACATTTCGTGGTTTGCGTAGAGGAACTTTGCAGTCTGTTCCGTTATGTGGGAAGCCATGGGAAGCCAAGACCAGTATGTTCATGTTTCTGCTTATAGTTGCTGACATTGTCTTCGTTCTTTCTTCAAATTTTTATATTATTGTGATTTTCTTTTTATTGTATTCCTCAAGTATCGGTTTACTTTTGATTGGGAATGCATACATTGTATTCATCACAGTACTGTTTACACGAGTGCATAACTTGGATTTTTCTGAATACATTTTACTAGTGTATTGTAGATTGAGTACAACCCAAACGTAATTCAATTTAGGCAGCTTTTGGATGTTTTCTGGGCGAACCATGATTGTAGGCAAGTCTTTGGACAAGGCCCTGATGTTGGCGACCAGTACAGGTAATACATTTGAACATTGCCTATCTCTTGTCGGTTTTTAACTCACATTCATGTTTTTAAAATTTTTTTAAAGTCTTTCTATGAAATGGGGCCAATTTTGAATCATTTTATAGTGAAGTAGTTATTCATCTGAAAAGAAACTAGGTAGGATTTTCGGTGGGTCATTTTTTAACCTTATTCGAATTTTGATGCATTTAGTTTTTTTGTCTAAATGGGCCTTTAAAGAGAGTATTTGTAATCATCTGATTAAATTAAACAGTGAAGCTACTAAACAATGAAAAAAGTAGTTTTTTGAGGAAAAAATGGTTTCCCTAATTTCTTGTAGTTATGTGTTTATAGGTGTAAAAAAAGCTCAAACCTTTTATTGGCTAATGATGTAGGTTTTTAAAAATGATTTGTGAAGTGTAATTGGATGGTAAAAAATGGTTGATTGCATATGAAAGCTTACATTTTCCATACCATATCATCCTTACCTGCCAACAAAATGATAAGTTTTCATTTGCATATATGCTGTGCGTCTGAGAAATCTCTCTTGTTTGGCCTGCCCTTGCTGTCTTATAATTTTGTATTAAAATATATTTTCAGGTCAATAATATTTATAAGTGGAGTCGAGGAGGCTAGAATTGCATCTGTGAGTAAAGAAAAGGAACAAGCTAAAGATAAGAGTGCTCTTGTTACCACACAAATCCAAAAATTGGATGTTTTTTATCCCGCTGAATACGAACATCAGGTAAGAGTTAAGCCTTTGAAAGTACTTTGAACTCAACTACGTATGATACTTTGCAAAGGCCTTCTCGGGTTCTAATAACACATTGATGAGGTTGCCATCAGCAACTTTGCTTCTTTTTTTCTAATATTTTTTCTTAATCCTTGTCAAATTGTTAATGCCCTATGCCTTATTCTTAAGGCTTTGCCCCGCATTCAAATTTGGGATTCCATTGAAAGAGTAATTTGCAGATAGGCCCATGCCTATATATATCATATGTGCTTTGATTTCAACTGTCTATGCTAGAAAATGTGACTAAAAAATCTGCCATTTTTCAGTGTCTGAGTCTTGAGCTTCATAGTGGAATTTAATATGATGGATGTACGTGATACGTAAGTAGTATTGAGTAAAACAGGAATTACTTGATGTATGGATAAGCTAAACATACTTGTGCATCACACAACAGGATGATTTTTTGTTGCATGCATAATTATCTATGCATGACTATTGGCTTTGATTTTCTATAACATTTATGATTTGCTTTTAACCCTTTCAATGCATATGTTCATATTGTTGCAAAAATGACCTGTGAAGATAATCTTAACAAATCATTGGTTTTGAATGTTGTAGAAATTTGAGCTCAGAAGGAGCCCAAGCCTGCTGCAGCTATTGGGAAATATGTCAGAAGAAGAATTTGCAAAATCAAGCATTACGACTAAGTTAAATAGCTATGTTGCAGAGCTCTGTCCTCCCCAAATCCGGAAACAAATCGATGCCCACATTGATGACATATTCAAGAACAGTTGGCCTCTCATTAAGAATATTTAAATTAGTGGCAGAACTTCAATCTTGCCCTCATCAAACTAGTTTCTTTTATGAGTTGTTATTTTAATATTAAGCTAACATGTAAAGTTCTAGTGAATTGAAGCAATTCTTTTAATTAAACTTATCAGATCCGAACTTACTATTATGCTTTCAAGATCTTTTTTCCTCTCAGAAAAATCTGCAAAAGCACAATTGAGACAGCAATTTTAAAGTTGTAGCCTACAGCGAACACTTTATGTAAAATTTCAAAAAATGGACGGCACAGACATATTTTATTGTAATTGCCAAATTGGGTATGCGAGCTACTGCTACAATCAGAAGAACTTCAGAGCGAATAATCCATAAATCAATATTAAATTCACCCGCCTTAGAAATAACAGCTCGTTCTCATTATTTTCTTTTGTAACATCCTCTCTGTCTGCACTCTTCCCATCTTCCCATTGACAAGAACGGGCACAATATCATAACAATAATTGTTAGAAAGTAAAAAGCTAGAACACAGCATAGACAAAATACACAAGTTTACAAATTAATGAGTCATTTGTGATTTTTTGATTCCCATTGGGGAGCTTACACCGGTTTGCCAACTTCTCTGGCAAAAATTATCATAAAATACAAAAATAACAAATGCATCATCTCATTTAATTTTCTTTCCCATGATCAATAAAAGTAGAAACCATGAACTAGGCCTAGGGAATTACAAAAAAATTGCAAAGCCATAGCTACAACCGAAGAACTTGAAAAGCAAATAATCCATAAACAAGACAAATTCATCAGCCCAGGAATTACAGCTCCTCATCATCTGCTTCAACATCCTCTCCGTCTGCACTCTTCCCCTCGATAGAAACGAGCTCAGTGTCAAAAACAAGTGTTGCTCCCCCTGAAATAGAAAATAAAGAGATTGTATATGTGGGTTGGAGAGTGCAAGGTCATAACAAAGTATTTGATGCTTTAAAGCCAATCTCAAATCTCAACAAAAAAAAAGGTACCACAAGGCCAGTACATTAGTACATCCTGATAAACAAACTCTACAAGTGTGAACTAAAAGCCCAGGCACATGCTAATTGTAAGCTACCTAAAACACAAAAAAGCTACCACCTATCATAAACTTATAAGCCAACTTCTCCGGCAACTAATTTTCATAAAACGCAAAAATAACCTACATGTCATCTCGTACAATCTTGATCTTTTTTTTCCACATGATGGATAAAAATAAAAACATGAAACAGGCTGCTATAAATAGGATGTCATCTGTTAACTATTTTTTTATATTTCGTTATTAATTGTCTTTTCACATTCCAAACATCTAATAAATTGAGCCAATTGTGTGAAAAATTGTAATAATTAATGAGATGGTTGGATGTTATGAGTAAGTTGGTGAAATCAGGAGAATATAAATATGTAATAAGTTACTTGTGGAAAATCAATCAATGAAGAACATTTTCAAGTAAAATTTATAATTAGATTATTATATCCCTTTTGAAGTGGAAAATCAATTAGGGATGTCAATTTGGTAAGAAGGGTTTACAAAGACTCTATCAGCATCCTTCCAAATAATAGGGTCGAGACATAGTTTAGGATCCATTTGACGTGTATTGGCAACCGAAGACCATATTGACACCAACCTCCCCTTGATTCAGGCTTTGACAATCAATATAATAGACCAAGCAAAATGAGGCAAGCCAGATAAATTACAACTAGTGCTAAAATACACATAATCAGTGAAGTACCAAGGCTGACACAAACCTTTATAATATATTATTATGGCCAATTTTACCTTGACATCCACGAATAGGACTTCATACTACAAATTCTGCTTAAGAGAATCTGATCTTTGCAAAACTTGAATAATATCAAATCAATTATTCATATACAAAA
Source organism: Piper betle (assembly GCA_033002965.1). Taxonomy (NCBI): domain Eukaryota; kingdom Viridiplantae; phylum Streptophyta; class Magnoliopsida; order Piperales; family Piperaceae; genus Piper; species Piper betle. Next base: position 27,598 of record JAURVB010001396.1, on the reverse strand, counting down.
TGGGGAGTTGATAATAAAATACGAACTGCAGACACATTATGAAAGTGATAAGTCATGAATGATGTCTCTCTTAACATCCTTGGTGGGAAAAAATTGTAATAATTACATATGCAACTTTATGTTAATTAATCAAAATTACCAGGGATTTTTGGAGGAGATCCTTGTGCTCCATAGCCAAGTTTTGCTGGTATCTTTAACTTCCTCTTCTCTCCAACGCACATGCCTAAGATACCCTGGTCCCAACCTGTGTAAAGCAGCTCTTGAATCACTTGGAACGTAGAAAAGGGGGAAAAAAGGAATTCAAGTTTGCAAATGACAGTCAGTTTGATCCTGGCTGGCCATGCAGAAATCAAGGTTAAGGTCACGAGGCTCAACGTCAAAATTGCATTTTTTATGGGATTCACATTGCTGTAAAATCCAGCTCAAGCATCAAACATCTAATTGGTTACTGAAAACTAGGTGCAAAGCTGCTTAAAAATATGTTTCATTCATATTTATAATACATGATGGTTACAAGCGTGTTGGTAAAAACAAACAAAGAATAAAGAAACAAAATAATGCACGAGCAACCACGTATAGACTAAGTCAACTTATGAAGTTTATCTTCAATAGTTACCTGTTCTTACACAATCATTTGATACAACTCAACCGAACAATCAATTTTAAATTACTTCCAACATCAATCAAGGAAATTTTATCAATATGTGATCATTCTTAAATACAAACATAACATTTTTCATCGCACATGCAAGTGCCATTAAAAGTTGTCCACAGCACACAATACATAAATGATCGATCAGCAAATTAGCTTCATCACCAAAAAAAAAATGTAAGACAGTCAAGAATACATAAGCACACCTTTAATAACTTGACCACTGCCAAGCTGGAATTCAATGGGGTCACCCCTGTCGTAGCTTGAATCGAAGACAGTTCCATCAGTAAGGGTTCCCTATGACAGGATCATAAAATAGTTAAATTGAAAAAATGTCGAACAAAAAAATGCCACAAGGGAAGGAATCCTGTGAAAAAGGAGGGTCATATACCCGATAGTGTACTTTGATGGTGTCACCCTTGTGAGCCTTAACATCACAAGTCTTCGGCTTATGCTACACAGTAACACAGTCCATTTTAAAAAAATAAAATATAGGCAAATAAAATATCAGAAACAGGGAAAGCAAGATTTTTTATCAAACAATAAGCGGTATATACCTTCACCCCAATCTGCAATTCTGTAACATCGGCTGATTTCTTTCCGGCAACTGCGAGACGGATAGAACAGATCCCATCATCCAACCGAAGGCAAAACTAGAGGAGGAGAAAACCAAAGAAAAAAAACACAGAAATGGATCATAGGGCGAATAAAGTTAGTATCCATACCGTTGAAAGAGAGGAGGGCAACGCAAAAGAGAAGGGAGAGGAGGGAGCAAGAGCTTGACGACGCCATTGATGCAACTCTGCTGTTGTCGACCACCCCTACCCCTTGGCCGGTATACTACTTTTATCGAGTTTTTACCGAAGTAAATTTCTTTTCACCAGCAGGGCGATATTGTCCTCCCAAATCTGTCTGTTAATTAATAAAACAAAATTAAAATCTACAGATAACAGCAGGTTTAGTCAGACAAAGCAACAGTTTATATTCGAGTAATTTGCATCTTAGATAATATATTTTTCTTGGATAACCTTTTATATATACCTATGTTAAGGTGATGACAACAATGATGACGATAATGATGATGATATATAACGTGTGTAGACCGTTAATTAGTTTTATATTTTTTAATATTAAATTATTAATCAATAAATTTTAAATTTAACCTCAAGCTTGTTGTAATCTTATAATATTTATAGTGTTCATAACTGGCAGCTTAAGTCATTAATAATATATATCGTCAGCATACAATCAACAAAGATGGTAAAAGATAAAAATAAAAATTAATCTTACCATTTAAAATTAGGATGGATTCATGGTGGAAAAGGCTTTAGGAAAAGAACAATGCTAAGAAGAACAAGTGAGCATTGTGGATACCGAGTTGTAGGAGTTGGAATCGCTTCACACGCAAAAATAATAAAATAAAATATGATATCTCGACCATGTGTTACGGTGGAAATGGACACATACACAAACAAATAATAGTACAAACGAATTACGCGGCGGACGCAGGGCGCACCGTCCCCGGCGTACAAACTTTAAAACCCACTATATGGTAATAATACAAAAGGCCAATATATAATATAATATAAACAAAATAAAATATATGTGGCGCAGATTCTAGAAACGGTAGTCCGCACACACCCACCGTACCTTTTTTTTCAATTCAATTCTCCGCCTTCGTCGCCGGAGATCCCACGGCGGAGCGCGGCCGTCGGAGTAAATTTCTGGCGGCGGCGGAGGGGAGGAATACGGGGGGTGAGTATGATGTTGTCGCTGCAGAGCGACGCCCGGCAGCAGCCGACGGGGGCGGGGGCGGGGGCGGGGGCGGGGGTGTCGGCGCCGACGCAGCAGGAATTGCAGAGCCTGATTTACCAGAAGGGATTGGGTAGCGGTGGCGGTGGGGGTGTGTTCTATAGGGTTCCTTTCAACTTGCCAGATTCGCTCACCCTGCCCGGGAGTCCACCGAGCTTCGTAACGGTGAGAAATTCTCTTGTTTGATTTTCTTTTTCCTCTTTTTGGGTGCGTGTTTTCTGGGGATATTGTGTATGGTGGAGAGATCGAAAAAAATTTTTCCTTTTTTTTCTTTTGAAGGCGCGTACGTGGGAAAGCAATTGGATCACAGTGATCCTTTTGTTGCATTGTCTGCTTTGAGAATTATCAGTACAGTAGGTTCTATTGATGATTCCTACTTTGATTGAATTTTCTATGCAACTGCGGATCAAAAAAATTGTGCCTTTCCCAAGCTGGGTGATCAATTGGTTGATTTTTTCTTTTTCCCTTGGAGTCTCTCGATATCGTATCTACCCTTTGTCGGTTATTCCCTATATTACCATTAATTACCCCTTTTTTACAAACTGGGTCTTGTTTTAGCAGATGACTGTAGCGGATGAACCCTTCTTATTTACTTCACAATTTTTGTGGCAAATCCTGTTTATTTCGTCTATGGATCTCTTTGTTTTCCTTATATATTTACCTACTAGGAATGTGATTATAATGCTCCAAATAGTGGTGTGTTTTTGCCGTGATACGCGACCTAATTATAACGATTATTTGCTTGTATTTTCGACGTGATTGTCTTGTCCAGTTAACGAGGACATCCACTTGGCTCTTGCTCATCAAAAATATAGATCAGGTAATTATGGAAAAGCTCTGGAGCACTGCAATGCCGTTTATGAGAAGAACCCACGTAGGACAGATAACCTTCTGTTGCTTGGTGCTATTTATTTCCAGGTCAGATTTATTTGCTCTCCTTCAAAGTATCTATTACTCATACAGAGGTTGTTGTACTTTTTTATAATCCATCAACTGAAAGACATTCTTTATTTTTAGCTACACGAGTTTGATATGTGTATTGCAAAAAATGAGGAAGCCCTTCGCATTGAGCCCCATTTTGCGGAGTGCTATGGCAATATGGCAAATGCTTGGAAGGTAATTACTGCGATATTTCATTTGAATACAGTCTCCCTTATTTGATTGCAGTTGATGATTTTATTCTTCATGTTCACAGGAGAAAGGCAACATTGATCTTGCTATCCGCTATTATCTAGTTGCTATTGAGGTGAGCACATGTTTATCTGCATTGTTTGACAGTTAGTATGATTGATCTGCTACTCTTTTTTCCCCTAATTAGAAGGTGAATCCTGCTTTTGTCCAGTGAGGCTAATCAAGTATGAATCTATGTGCGGGCATTTTAAGTATAGTATGCCATTTTAATAATGAAAGAAGACTTTTTTCTTATTTCTTAAAATTTTTTTCTGAATTTAGGTAATTTAATGTTGAATAAATGGTGACAGTGGTTGGAAAGATGTTTATTTCACTTTATGGTGGCATAAACTTTTTCATCCTGCTTGCTTGTGGACAACTGATGGAAGTCTATTTTGACATAGATTAAACTAAAATGATTTATGATTCATTTTGTTCTTTTATAGTGTGAATGTAATATGCCTGGATATTAAAATAGATGTTTTTGTGTTATCATTGCAGTTTAACAATTGTTGTTTAATTTTTTGACTCTTATTAATTCTGCAGCTTCGTCCAAATTTCTGTGATGCATGGTCAAACCTAGCAAGTGCTTACATGAGGAAAGGAAGGCTTAACGAGGCAACTCAGTGTTGTCGTCAGGCTCTCGTGTTAAACCCTAACTTGGTAATTTTGTGTTTTTCTTTGTTATAGTACATTCTTCAACCTTCTTGAAAGACAGTGAGTTCATTGATTTGATAATGTGAACAATAGGCAGATGCACATAGCAATCTTGGAAATTTAATGAAGGCTCAAGGCTTGGTGCAAGAAGTAAGTGTAGCCACTAACGCTACCTTTATAACTTGCTTTCAATGCCATGATTATTGAATTTTTTTTACATTCCTTGTCATTTGGTGTTTGAAATCTAAGAGTTGGGTTAGTTATCAGAATGGACCAAAGAAAATTTGGATGGCGAACCCCATTCTATTGCCATTTAGGAGCGGTGGCTAGAGGTGTTTTTCAGCTGAGTCAATTTAATTGTATAATTTGTCTGAATACAGATCCTTTTTTTTTACTTTATTTGAGTTAAATTAACCATCTTATACATTATCCGAATGAATGGGCTCAGGGAACTCCGATCAAGCAATATGTTCAATTTAAGAAGGATATTGGGCAAGATTTGTATTTGTTTAATAGTAATTTATGGTCTTGTGGGATTTCAATTGTAACTCTGGTTTAGTGGAATCTTCAATTCACCCAACCCAAGGTTTTCTATGTTGGATATCAGTATTGTGTTAGACAATGAGGGAGATGACAAATCGGAGATATGTCAGAGATATCCAGAATTTTTCTCTTAGTACTTTTTCTTGATGACAAAATTAGTAGTAACAAATAATGTAGAATGAAAAGAAGAATTTAAGTTAAAACAAAGATAATAGCACAGATAACATGTATTATTGCATTTGGATCATTCAAATAAATATATCACATTATGATATAGTGATAGAATGTGAACTTCAAACAAGAAATGTAGATAATTATGGGAAATATAATGCATAAAAACAAGAGAGGTGTCAATATATGTTTCAAGATCATCACCACCGTGTTCATTTTATAACGAATATATGTAATTTGTTCAATAAAAAATCATCTTGTTAAAATCCTATGTTGACTACCTTATTTCAGTGAGATGTCATTGACATATTGCGAACATATCTAAAATTCAGGTTACATAAATATCGCCCTTCAATATTGTGTTGGCAACTCAAAGATATAGATATGTCGGAGATATATCAATATATTGCGAAGCTTGACCAACCTTATACAAGGGTTAATGATATCGCTTACATTCTGTAAGTTGTGTAAATAGAAAAAGTGTTTGATGACTAATGCCAAATCTTCACCCTATTCTCCTTTATTTAAGTAGCTTCTCTAGGAAGAGCATTTGAGAGCAGCATTGGGTTTTTGGTTTGACATGTAGGCGTTCATGTGGTTTAAAAAATCTATGCAACTAGCTGCAACCTGTCTGGAGCGGCAGTGGTGATGGAGGTTTTGTTGTTTGCATTTAATTGATAATGTTATCTTCTGAAGATAAAAAATATAGTTGTACCATTAGTTGAAGAAACTTGCATGCGTTTTTGTTATCATTTTTACAGATATCGTTAACAATTGGTTTTGTTACTGAGAAGTGGCTATTTTTATGAATGTGGTTTCCACAGGCCTATAAATGTTATGCAGAAGCTCTACGTATTCAGCCAACATTTGCAATTGCTTGGTCAAATCTTGCTGGTCTTTACTTAGAGGCAGGAGATTTGAAAAGGGCCCTTTTGTACTATAAGGTATGTTTTATATCTGTGAAACAAGTGCCTGTATAGGACTTCAGATTCTGTGCCAATGGCAAGTTGCAATTTTGGTGCTAACTTTTCTTTTTGCCGATCTTTCCTATAAATTTGTTTTATCTTATGTGTGAGATACCCATTCTTTTTATTTTATGATTTATGAAAAGTGTAGAATGAGCTCCTAAGGTGGCAGCATACACATCTCTCTGCCAAGAGATGGATCTTGGGGTGTGAGATATGAAATCTAAGGTCCATCTCTTGGTGGCGATATGGTAAGCTGCCAAGCACCTCTCTCTCTAACATGGGCTTGATTTTTAAAAACTTGGACTAGCACAAGAACTTTGCAGTCTAACTTAGTAATGAGCTATTGACCTGTTGTAGACCTGATCTAGAAATTCTGTAAGTCTCGAGAACCTTTTGTAGTGCCAGTGCATCAGCTTTTGGTCTTAAAATTTGCATCTTGCAAATATGAAAGAGTTCCATATTTTTTAGTAGAAAGCTGTACCCAGTAGAAAATCCCTATCTTTTGCCATTAATATATTCCATTGATCTATTAGAATTTTTGTTTTGTCACTTGTAATGTATCTGGTATGGACACGCAGCTAATGTATCTGCGATTGAGAATAGGAGTTGACTTATACTATATTAATTATACTTGTCATTTATCTGCTTTTCTCCTTTTTTATATCAGGAAGCCGTATTGCATAGACCTGCATTTGCTGATGCCCACTTGAATCAAGGAAATGTGTACAAGGTAAGAAGCCCATGATGTAATTCTACCAATAGAGATTGGAGTTGCAGTCAATTCTGGATATTTATTTCTGGAGAGAAGACAGACTTTCTTTTGCCCTTTTCCCAGGCTATGGGGATGCCACAAGAAGCTATTATGTGTTACCAGCGGGCTATTCAGGCCAGGCCTGATTACGCTATGGCTTATGGTGAGACAAACTTTGACATTCAATGTACTTGTGTCTTATCTTATCATCGTTGCTCTGAGACGCGTGCAATGTTGTCTTTAGGCAATCTAGCGAGCATCTATTATGATCAAGGTCAGCTGGATCTAGCAATAGTCCATTACAAACAAGCAATTGCTTGTGATTCTAAGTTTTTGGAAGCCTACAATAATCTGGTTAGTTCTTCATCATAGATTTTATGTAGGAAGTGTATAGCTTGTATGTTTAGGTGTGCCACTATTTTTTAACTGTTATTCCACATTCAAAAGGGCAATGCATTGAAAGATGCTGGTAGAGTGGATGAGGCTATTGGCTGCTACAGGGTTAGTTCTGTGGTTTGTGTCAATTTTTTTGTAATTGGCCTTATTAATAGTACTATTCCCTTTTTTCTGACGATTTTTTGGTGCATATGTTGAAGTCTTGCCTTGCTCTCCAACCCGCTCATCCCCAGGCTCTGACCAACATGGGGAATGTTTATATGGAACGGTAATTACAAAATTCAGTTTTCATGTGTAATTCTTTACTAGTGGTCTTACAAATGGATCTTATCTTGCTTATTCAGGAACATGATAAGTGCTGCTGCTTCATTCTATAAGGCTACGCTAGGAGTTACAAATGGGTTGTCTGCTCCTTTCAGCAATTTGGCCGTTATTTATAAACAACAGGTTGCCATCTCACCTTACTATGCATCAGATTCCAGACTCTGCGATGATTTGCTTGTGGGCATCTTTATCTCTTGGCAATTGATGTGGTTTGTTACTTGTGGCAGGGAAATTATGCAGATGCTATTTCTTGCTATAATGAGGTCCTTCGTATTGACCCTATGGCAGCTGATGGTCTTGTTAACAGGGGAAACACATTCAAAGAAATTGGTAGGGTCAATGATGCTATTCAAGATTATTTAAGGGCTGTTGCTATTCGACCAACTATGGCTGAAGCACATGCCAATCTTGCTTCTGCTTATAAGGACAGGTTTCTCTCTTCTTTTATATCCACACACGTATGTATGCTGTTGGATGTTTTGGACATGATTTGTGGCTGATATTTTCCCTTTTCCTTCTTTGTTTAAGTGGTCTTGTGGAGGCAGCTATTAAGAGCTACAATCAAGCTTTATCTTTGAGGCCTGATTTTCCTGAAGCAACCTGCAATTTGCTTCATACACTGCAGGTAATAGTACAGATCCTTTTAGATATCGATTTCTTGGATTTGTGTTAATAGGTTCTCCATTCAAGAGGATGGAGATAACATGCAATCGAACAAAATCTGATTGTAAGTGAATGCTTCTTTTTTTAAGTGATTTTTGAAGCAACTATTACTTTTTCTTGTTTTTGAAAATTATATTTTATACTGCTAATGAGAATTTCAATCCCAAACTTGAAGGTTTGATGAAGGTTTTTAGAAAGAATAAAAGTGTTCCTCTAGAAAAATTGTTTGTTTGTTTCCTTGCATTTGATTGGCTAATTTAGAAAAGAATTATATTTTTCTTTTTTAACATAAAAATGCAAAAATTGCTGGATGTCTAAAAATTGGACAATTGTTTAGACCCAAAAAATTCCCATCCTTGAAACAAAACCTTAATTTTTCCGCAATTCTAAAATTGAAATCTGGCGAATACTTGTTCTATGCTTATCATAGCATTAACCGATCAAGACTTCTTGTTGCAGCAAACCTAGGAACACCCTATTCCTGACCTATTTAGTGCCAAGATTTGTGTTAGAAGAGTAATTGGCCACTGCACTGTAGTGCTTGCATATCTCTCCATTTTCTTTAGTTTAGTCAGCACTATTAGAATTGATTCTTGCTCATACCTTTCTCATTCATATATGGTCTCAGCAAATCTTTTTGTTCTCTTATAGGTTGTCTGCAATTGGGAAGATAGGGAGCAGAAGTTCGTAGAGGTTGAAGGAATTATAAAGCGACAAATTCAGGTAATGGATGTATCTTATAGTTATTTTTTTTAGTTTGAAAATGGAGTTCTTGACAATGAGTTATTTTCAGATGTCTCTCCTTCCTAGCGTTCAACCATTTCATGCAATAGCTTACCCAATTGACCCGATGCTTGCATTAGAGATCAGGTAATTTAATTGATACACCTATCTTCTTGCAGTTAATAAAGGTTGTATATCCACATTTTCCTTCTTTTTGTAGTAAAAAATATGCAGCTCATTGTTCTCTGATTGCATCACGTTATGGGCTTCCTTCTTTCACACATCCCCCTTCAGTACCGGTGAAGAGCCAAGGTGGAAGCAGAAGATTGAGAATTGGGTGTGTTTCTTTTGCTTTGTGATCTAATGATATATATATATTTTTCTGCTAGCTTATATGGCGTTTGGTTGCAATAGAAAATTTTGTATGAAATCTCAAGAAAATTTGTAGTGTTTTTTGTTGCAATTATAAAAAGGGATCAAGGTAATAAATAACGGTTGGCAGTTACAATTGTTGGGGGAGTTTTATTCAAGTGTTGGAGGAAATATAAAGGGATCAACCCTTCGTTCTTATTTTGTAACATTTTGTGAAGGTTTTTGAAGAGTGCTTCTATCACTTTTTTATATTTTTTCAACTTTCTAGCAAACATGTTTTTAGCCATTATTGTTACTTTTTAAAATTTTCCAATAAATAGACTCAAAACAATGCAACTGAACACTCTATTAGTAATTGAGATTGCTTCGTATCAGCTAGTGTGGATATGCATACATCAGCTAAGAGGAGATCTATCCATCCATCTTAGGTCAAATGGCCTTGAGTTTTTCAAGTTGGACAAAGTTACCTCCATCATTCAACCGTCCTTGTACTCTAAATATACTTGAGCTGACATAGGAATATCCACACTAGCTGATACTAATTTTTGTCCTTAATATTTATGCTGGAAAAAAATGTTGTTGGCAGATACGTTAGCAGTGATTTTGCTAATCACCCCCTTTCACATCTTATGGGCTCTGTGTTTGGCATGCACAACCGAGAAAATGTAGAGGTACATTAGTGTTCTGTACTTGGCTGTTGCAAATTTTTTGTATGGTACATTTATTAAGAAACCTTTGATCCACAGGTGTTTTGTTATGCCTTAAGCCAAAATGATGGTAGTGAGTGGCGACAGCGTATTCAGACTGAAGCTGAGCACTTTATAGATGTGTCTTCTATGTCCTCTGACATGATTGCTAGATTGATTAATGAAGACAAAATACAAGTTTTGATTAATTTGAATGGATATACAAAGGTAATTTTTTTGGCTTTTGATTTGGCAATTTGTGTAGTAATATTGTTTAACTCCTAATAATGAGTTGTGCATTACTTTGGCAAATTTAAACTTCAGGGCTATGATAAATTTGTGATGAACTGTTTCGGAGCGTATTAAAAATGCCTCCTTTTGGCTATAAATTTTACTGCTAGTGGAACATATTGTGGCTAGTTTTGCTTGTTTTGGTTTGGATAATTGCTTGTATTTTGTTTATGGTCTAACCAAGATACGGATAGGAATGCCTAAAGAATAATTATTACTCCATCATTAGTTTCACAACATTTTTAACCTTTATCCTGTTATTTAACCATTGTAATCCCTATTATTTACTTGTTCATACTCCTTTTTTCAATTTGATAAAATGTGTAGTTCATTATGTATTGTCTTTTTTAATATAATTGCTGGTTTTCTTTTACTAACTTAATTAGTAATCTTCATAGGGTGCGAGAAATGAAGTTTTGCCATGCAGCCCGCTCCTATTCAAGTGTCTTACATGGGATTTCCGGGTACGACGGGTGCAACTTACATTGACTACTTGGTCACTGATGAGGTGTGTTTTCCAGTTCTCACTTACTTTATTTTGACAACGATGGGAAAGTGTTGCAGAGATAATCATTATGGAAATCATTTTTCTTGGTTGCAGTTTGTTTCACCTACAAGGCTCTCTCACATTTACTCAGAAAAGCTTGTTCATCTTCCCCATTGCTATTTTGTTAATGACTATAAGCAGGTTTCAGTTTCTAATCTTCTTTGTACAAGTTCGCATTTGATTTGTGTTAGTTGTGTCAACTGTCATATCTATTCATCTTAAGAATAACCATACTAACTGTTTTTCAGAAAAATCGAGATGTCCTGGAACCAGTTTGTAGACATAAGAGATCAGATTATGGGCTTCCAGATGATAAATTCGTGTTTGCCTGTTTTAACCAACTGTACAAAATGGATCCCCGTATTTTCACTGCCTGGTAAGTCGGTAGTATAGATTTCAGAGCATACTAAGTTGAAAAACTGTATTAGTGGGAGGTGCATTTGTTACTTTTGCCTGTTGTAAACATTTCATGCTTGTAATAAAAGCTGGGAGCTTGCATGGCTTTAACATGTAATCTGTTAGGCATAATTTATGCATCTTCCCCTTTCCAGGTGCAATATTCTCAAGCGTGTTCCCAACAGTGTCTTGTGGCTGCTTAGGTTTCCTGCTGCTGGCGAGATGAGATTGCGTGCATGTACGTTTGTGGAATACTGACTCTATTAATATTTTTCAGTCTACTTGTATCTCATGATTACTATTTAATGATGACATTGGTGATGTAAAAGCTGCTTTAGTTTTCATGTCATTATCCCTTCTTTCCAAATTGCTACTGGAAGAGCAGCCAGAGTGAAAATTTGCCACTTTGATCTGCATGGTTTTGTATCATTCATATAAATGAGTAAACGATCAACTGCATTACAAAATCCATTCCGCCAACCCGAACTTATTGCTTGAGAGGATGATGATGATAATGTTAGTGTTGATGATGGCAATAACAAACGAGATTAATGAAGCATAGGAATATCTATATTTTAATGTTTAGTCCTTCCCATATTTGATCTTTGACTAGTAATTAGTTGATTTATAATCAATCTACATATCAAAATGCCGGCATATTCCGTCTATTGTCTTCATAATTTATTGACTGTTCAATACTTTGCAGATGCTGCTGCACAAGGTGTTCGTCCGGAACAAATTGTTTTTACTGATGTTGCTATGAAAAATGAACATATTAGAAGAAGTTCTCTGGCTGATTTATTCCTTGACACGTAAGCATAATATTTATATGCCTTATTTTTCCTAATTCTTGTAATTGTTAAATATTGTCTCTAATTTTTTTTTTACATTCTCGTGGCATTGACAAATAGGCCACTATGTAATGCTCACACCACTGGAACAGATGTTTTGTGGGCTGGTTTGCCGATGATAACGCTGCCCCTTGAGAAAATGGCAACTAGAGTGGCAGGATCTCTTTGTCTTGCCACTGGGGTTGGAGAGGAAATGATAGCCAACAGGTAATTGCAGTTAATGCCAAGACAATTCTTTTGGCAGATCTTATAGATAAAAAACTGCACTGTTTTCATATCTGAAAATGGTACATTCTAAGATAATCAAAGTTTTGATAGTTTCCTTAGGGTAATGTATAGTTTCTATTTATAAAGCATTGGCTAATTAGCGTGACAAATTAACATAAGTTTGGTAGAAAAATTTCTTACTAACAAATTAACTCAAATTTGGATGGAAAATTTATAATAGTAAGTCGAGGACTGTTGGATAAGAATCATATTCTTTCTGTATCAAGTGTTTTTTCCTCAAGTATTTTAAGATATTATGACAGTTAAATTTGACCTATATATTGGTTCAACATTGTTTTACAGCATGCAAGAATATGAAGATAAGGCTGTTGAATTAGCCGAGAACCGTCCAAAACTTCAAGCACTTGCTAATAGACTCAAGGCTGTTCGGCTTTCCTGTCCATTATTTGATACAGTGCGTTGGGTAAGTTATGCAAACTGCTCATAACAAAAAAAATTACTTCTCTGTTTTTTCTATTTTCTTCTGCCTCGTAAGATTAGAAGTGAAAATTTTCTCTTGTTAAAGTTCTACTTTGAATGATCGCGGCAGGTGAAGAATCTGGAAAGAGCTTACTTCAAAATGTGGAATTTGCACTGCTCTGGCGAGCATGCGCAGCCATTTAAAGTGACTGAGAATGATTTGGAATTCCCATACGACCAATAAAATAGCTGACTCTAGATTGTAGGAAAATGTAGATAAATATCAAAGAGTTATGATGTCTCTGTAGTTTTAGATATATCTGAGCTGAAGGTGGTGCAGATGATACATATTGAGTATTTTGGAAGGGTGGTGTTTAAACAAAATAGCTTGCGACTCTCTGGAATTGTAATGGTCATTGGAGACCCCATCACAGGGAAATAATTTGCAAGGGTGCTATTTAGTTCTTGCTAATGCTGATGAGTCGATTTCGGGCACCATGGTTTGTTTTGAGAGGGGAGCTAGATTGCTGGAGTATTTCAGCTGTTGTGAGTCCGGCACGGTGTAGAAATTGGAAAGCCATTTTGTACTGGCGGCTGGGATTTAGAGGTTACAAACTTACGAAGAGTGTTGTAAGGTATAAAAGGCTGTTTCTGAGGAATTGGGAGTCCACAGTTTTGGTTCCAAAGTTCAAAATTACAAATGGTCTTGGAACAAAAGTACTTAATAATACAGATCTTTATATTTTACTCCCAGTGCGAAGAACATAAAGACGTAGTAGGATATTAAAAGTCAGTTTAGTATCACTTTTAATATCACTTTGTGTCTCCGCGTAAGGCTAGAAGAAAATTACAGCGGCGTTGGAAGATGGTTCTCGGTTCTTATATCATATATCTGCCACTCTTTTCCCCGAAGATATTGGTAAATCCCGTCTTCTTATCAAGTGAGGCTACCCAAAGTGTGGATATCTGTGCGAGCATTTTGAGCATAGCATGCCATTTAAAAATGATAGAACTCGCATCCACGGTGTAATGCTGTAAAGGTTCTGCATGGAGTTGACCAACATCTACAGGAGATGGATGCACTGTAAATCACATTGCCAACTCCTGATGTGTGTGTATATTTTAAGTTTTTAATGTGCTAGAAAGATTATCAGCCGACGATGCTGGCACAGCCAATCTTTTCATGGCCTTCAACGTGGGTTTAAGTGGTGACGAAGTTGAAGAGTGACGCTTTTTACCCCTCTCGGCTTTAATAGAAGCAATGACGGAATCTGCAGCAGGTCCTAAAGCTTTTCTGCCCACTAATTTCACGCCAAGCTTCTCACAAAGATGATACAGTCTCGTCTCATCCCCACCCCTCACTTCCCTCAACTCAAGCGCTTGTTGTCTCGAGAGCAAAGTGTAAACATGTATCTTCTGCTGCTGATTAAAGTGCGACTGAAGCTGCTGAAACAGCAATTTTTTAGAATGTTGTGGTTGATCAACCTTTGTTCCTTCTTGGGTTTTCATCTTAGGCCCTCCAAGCGTTACTCTCAATACTGCTCCTCTCCTGACTTGGGGTCAGAAGTCTTCCTACCAAAGATAACGAAGAAGCTACCAAACTCGAGATCAGGCTCTCTGAACAAATCAGCAAGGAGAGCTGCGCAAGATTGAGTGTCTTTGGATGGACTTCTCTGGATTTTCATTTTCATGGCTCTTTTACTGGCATGGTAAGCCAGATTGGCTGCTTCCCTCAAGCCACTCATGAATGCTCCATGCATCGTGGCGGGATATCGCCTGTTGGTGGCCTCTCCTGCGAAGAACAGCCGTCCGTCTCCCACATTTTCCGCTAGAATATCATAGTCATCTCCCGATGCTCCCCCACTGCAACATTTGAATAGGAACCTAGACTAAAAAGATCACTACCCCATCTGGTACTACTGTCTGGATTGGGTCCGGAACCTCAGTCCCCTGTGGTTCATAGACACCTGCAATCAGGGAGGATTCAGAAGATCATATGTATAATTTCTACTCCAAGTCGCATTGCACACAAAAGCTCAAATGGTCTAAAGACTCTAAACTTGTCATCAACTCCAAGGCACTTAGTTGATAATTACATTAGCTTTCCACACATTGACGCAATCGTTGCAACCAAAATGTAACAATAGCCAATAGCATACCTTTATCAAGGCTCCAAAGCAAGTGCTACAGAAACTCTTCGTAACGCTGACATGATTGATTTAAAAATTTTTAATTAAAAGAAATTAACTTAATTATTATCATTAAATTTTTAAATACTCCTACTCAAGGAGATTTAAACGAATTAAATAAATGCTACAGCCAGTAAATCCCTCGCCCTTTATCAACCATCATCTTAAGAAGCTGCCGCAATGTTATTTTAGTTTCGAAGTTACAAGCACTCTTTAAATCAGCTGCACATGAAAAGGCTACTATTGACGTAGTGAGAGGCAAAGGGAGGAAGATAGAGACAAATAATAGTTAAAAAAGAAGAAACGGAAGACACGGTAGGAAGAACAAAACAAATAACAAACCTCTCAGTATCTGAAGCACACGGGTGACAGCATCCGTAGGAGGCATTCCTTCAAAACGTATGGCGGCTTCACCAGCAACAAGTGCAAGCAGATGGGGACCGCCACCAACAGTTGCATAGCTGTAGAAGAGGAAAAACTCTCCTCGACGAGCAGGGTCATCAGACAAATGCCCAAAGGTGTCAAGGTCTGTCCCCCAGAAGACGTGAGGGAACAACATGGCAACCTTGTTCAACAAACCAAACCCCAACCTTCTGATGCTGTCAAGCTTCCTCTGCGGCAACTCGGGAACAAACTTGATGGAGTCACTTTTCAGCACTCCCAGATGTACCGTGCACAAGGCCATGCTCCCTTCAAACACCTGATTCCCTGTGAAAACTCTCACACCGTCATTCCCATAATGGATCGAATGCACGGGCTTCTCATACTGTATAGGCAAATTCTCCGTCAAGGCAGTCACCAAACTCCCATTCCCACCAGGTAAGCAACAGTGATCGACTGGTCATCCTGATCCCAAAACGCGAGTGATAGCTTGGAAAGCAACCCGGCATTAGCATACTCCAAATTGGCCAGGTGCCAATGGAACAAGTTGATCTCTTCCCCGTTTCCTGCTCCCTACCAACCTCATTGAACGTCTCCAATGCCGCCCCAAGCGACACATTCATCGAAACATCCCCCATCAACTGCCGGAGCAAGCTGACCTTATCCAAGAGCTTGTTGAAGGAGCTCTCCACCTTTGCATCGGTGCTGGGATCAACCGGCAACCCATCCGGCCGATACAAAGGACGCTTATCTCGAACCTTATCAAGAGTGCTATGGAGCTGCCTTGCCAAAATCCCAAGAGGATTGCTCAGGGTACCAGTGAGCACACTGCCGCCCAAATCAGCCGAAGCAACCCGATTCCCACCTTCCATCTTCTTGGTGTAGACCCTCCCACCGGGCCGCTTCCTTCCCTCGAGTATGACCGCCTTGAAGCCGAAGGTGATCAGTTGCCGGGCGGCGGCCAGGCCCGCGAGGCCGGCGCCGACGACGATGACAGTGGGCTTGTCGAGCTCGGCCGGGATCCTCTCTTTGATACCGGGGGCGACGCCGAAGTTGATGTAGCCATGGGTGACGAGGTAGGAGTAGGCGGAATCCAAGAGTTAGTGGCAATGGGGTGGGACGGTGCTCAAAAAGGTTTCTTTGGCGAGGCAATGGGAGACGTTGTCGCGCCACCGGGCGAGAATGTGGTTACGGATGAGGATGTAGTTCATCTGCTCGATGCCGCTAACGGTCGAGACGACGTTGGCGTCGATCTCCTCTTCGGTCAGGGAGTCGGCGGGGAAGCCGGCCGAGAGCCCCACGACCGCCTCCCCCGTCGACTCCTTGTTGGTCACGATTATCTCCTCCAACTCGTCCAGCGACGGTTTCGGCGGCGGCGGCGGAAGAGGCCGGACATGTCGAACCTGCGGCGCGCGCTGTAGCCGCTGCGCTTGCGCTTGCTGGGGACGACTAAAGATGGAGACTTGGGAGAATGGGTCTTGATTGGGATTCGGGGGCGGCGGGGAGGGGGAGGGAGGGACCCTGCAAAGGCATCGGAGATGGAGTTTGAGGAGCGTCGGCGGGAGGGAAGACCCAGGACGGGGCCATGGCGGCGCCACGAGGAGGGGAGGGAAGAAGAGGTTGTTGTTGTTAAGTTTGTTGTCGGAGGTGGAGGCAACGTCGGGAGGGAGGAAGATGAAGAATTGGGGGTAGGGTTGGAGAGGAGGAGAGTGGTGGCTGGGTACGGCGGTGGAGGTGGTGGCAGCGGAGGAAGAAGAGGAGAAGGGGAGTCGGGATGTTGTGATCCGCCATGGCCAACCCAGGCTCGAGAGCTCTGAGGATGAGGGGGGCGGGTATGTTCTTGCGCGTTGATGGGGAAACGGGTATACGGGTATACGGGTATGGGGAAGATTCAAGATTAGATTAGCAGGGGAGTGTATCAAAGGTTGTTTGGACCTAATTCAGCTTAATCAACTCATTAATCTCTCTCTCTCTCTCTCTCCATGTAATATAATGGCAGCTCCTAAGCTTGGCCAAAGCAAGATTGCCGTATTGTGATTCTTTAATGTGAAAGCTCACATGTTAAAAAGAACAGATCACTCTTCTCAAATGTTTCAACCACAGCTCCAATAAATTTACTCTTACTTCTCTCTAATACAATTTATATTTTCCTTCTCTAAGTTCTTATACAATTGATATAGAAGTTTATCTTATGAACTAATCGATGATTGCAAACCTTCCGGATTACCACTAGTGCAACTGTTAATACTGATTGCTGCTTGTGCAGCAGTTAATGATGCCGCACACTGGTCAATTGTGGAAGAAAATGCTTCACAAAATTAGGTCAGATTTTCCTACAAAAACCTTCTACCATGCATTCCGAGTTAATTAAATTATTTGAAGCGAATATAATAAAAACATTAAAAATTGTTGAATTTTCCATAATAAATATCGGCTTCAAGTCAACCCGAGTAAACACTAAAAAAAGTTGAAGAACTCAAAAAATTTAACTATGCTTGCGGAAAAGTTTATACAAAAGAAAAACATGCCAGATCTGCAATTAAGCATACAGAAAATACATGCCGGCCTAGCGCCCAGATGAACCTGCCTGCATACATGTCCATTGAGGGAAGCAAGCGAAGAGGTTCTGATCGTCAAGAAACCGAAATTGATACGTAGGTTGGATGGAACAAAATTTTAAGGTTTAATTTACTTTTAAAGTCTCGAAATAACGACAATGCCTTCCACATCAGCGAGCAGCAGGAGCTGCCTCTATCACATTTTTGGCCAACACTAGAGTGCGATAAGATAGCTGCTTAGTGTTCTCGATAATCTGTTCATACCTGTTGACATAATAAAGCCAGATAAAGAACTTGTATTAATCAATTAAGCATTATTCATATGTGTAATTTTAAGTCTATTTGCACAGAAACTTACACATTGACATGATTAGGGCCCATCAGAACGGTTCCGGAGTTGGAATCAATTTTGGCATCAAGTTTGGCAGTCTGGATAAGATTCACTATCCATCTCTCTGCTTCGTCAAAAGTCATGTTTAATTTCTGGGCAAGCATCCTGCATTGAATTCAAAGTGCATCAGCGAAAGGCCCAACAATTTGAAGGATAGTAGCTCATTGAAAATATTAGCATCCACCATTCAAAATAACAAGATGAAAAGATGTAACTCACGTACAAAAAGTGCAAGCTTCTCAAGAACACCAACTAACGATCAGTGATCAATTAATAAAACACCTATTAGAAATGGCTCACCACATCAAAAAATGAACATAATGTAAACGATTGATGGATGAAAAAAATGGCAACCGTGGTGGGAAGTCATGTGTATTATTTCACATGTGCAAACCATAGTGGCAAGGTCAAATATCCAAAATGCTGGATAACACCAATCCCAGACAATAGGAAATAGCTGAAATGAATTTTTCCAAATGCCTAAATTTACAACAAGTACCCAAACATGTAATATAACATGAAAGCTTAGGTCACATTCGATCAACTTCAACATAGTACAGTAATTTAGCACAAAACTAAGTAACAGCAGAGAGATTAATTTCCAGATTGTGGACAAGCTTCTTACTTTAAGAAACTGGCTTTTGCCCCTTGGGCAGCACGTAGACCATGCCAACATATCAGAAAATAAACCTCAACTTAATACAATTTACACCAAATCACATTCTTAAATGTACGTTACTCTATCAATGAAGTAATATATAAAGTAGGTTGTTCCTACATGAAAACTGCAAAACTACAGTCAGAATCAATGAAAGGAAGCACTCAATGGAATATCCACCAATTCAGCAAAGCGTATACTTTACCATGCAGACACATTTGATTTTATTTTTGGACAAGAAGACCATGACTACAATTTCCTATCACGATTTCAAAACACAAAATTCACATGAACTTTCCATGACCGTCACCCCAAAAGGGCTTACCCAATTTCAATACGTTGGTGGATACGGCAGTATGTCTCAAAAATAAACAAACGGGCATTTTCTAAAAACTCATCTCTCAGAGGAATTGTAGAAGCATTAGCATCTTCAACACGCTTTCCAATGAAAGGATCATTCACAATTACCTACATATTCACATAAAAAGTTATTACAAGCAAATGCATATGTGATGCAAATAGCAAATGTATGTGATGCTAACAATCACAGTGTCATTCAACTGAAGGGCATACAAAAAATTAACTCACAAAGCTCTAACAAAAAAATAATTGAATTTGACATGTATATTTAGTTTGGGCATTGCACATGAAAAACTACATTGAGAAACAGTTCAAGCACAAAAAAATATACTAATTGGATGCTAAGGGAGTCATCACTGAAATGGCATGAACTTACATCTTCACATTCGTGCAGCTTCTTTTGAGCACCATCAAAATCATAATTGACATATAAACATTCCAAAAATTCAATTATGGGGTCCCTATAAGTATGTTGCTCCTGTTGGATAACTTTTATCAACTCCTTGAGCATGTTTCTCCTTCGTTTATTGACCACTACAGCAGTTGCCACATAACGAAGTAGATGTGGAGCATTTGTTTGAATTGCATTAAGATACCTGGAAATTGACACAACAAAAGAAGTAAATAACAATTCGTGGGATTATAAAAGATGATATAGTCGTAGGTCAAGGCCTCCAAATACAGGAAAACCATTGACACGAGCATTCCTTCTCTTTCTTTGACAAATTGCCTATCAATAAATGGCAACATCAAAAGGGAAAAACATAATAAATGAAAATAGAATTGTATATTATAAAAGAAACCCAAACAGCACAGCAAAAGAAAATGCAGAAAAGAGAAAAATCATCATGACCATCTTAAGGAATTCTCTCCTTCATTATCCCTTCTTGGTCCTATACAAACTCTTTTAAGTAATGTATATCTCACTTATCATGTTCCCAGAATTAAAACTATTACTCCTTCATAAAGCCTTTTGAGCTCATTGGGATACGACGATCACAAAGTACACTTGAGGCCGCCCTCCATTTCAACCATCAAGCAGCAATTCCATGGGATACAAAGCACTGAATCATTGTATTGCATTAAGCTTGAAAGGTAAATTTGAACGGGCAGCAATAAGGCTGGATTTACAATATGGAGAAAAATATTGGGCTACCAAAAGGAAACATATTAATAAGTTGGAAGTGATCAAGATGCATAGGTTAAGATGGATGTCTAGCCTTGCAATCCTGATCGCCCAACAAGAAAGCAACCAAAAAAACAATTTTAATGCAGACTTCACAAAAAATTAAATCGCAATAAACATAAAAGAAAAATTACTGCAGTAATAACGGATGCATCTCACGGCACTTAAAGTTGAAAAAATAAAATGGGAACTAAAGCTAACTGAATTACCAAAAATAAAAAAATCAGCCTTCTCAACTTGTAGTTTTTGAGAAATCAAATTACTATTTTCTTAAACACAGTAAAAGAAGCAAGATCTGCAGTTGTTAGCATGATAAGTTCAGAAACTTTTTGTAAAAAAATTAATGGATAATAAAAGTAAAAAATACAGAAAAAAAACATACCTGTCATGAAAGAAGAGATCAATGATACCATTTCTCCCATTTTCATGATTGAAAAATATAAAAAGACTCCAATGCATCAGCCATATTCTATTCTGCAACTGAATTAGAGGAGATGAAAAATTCTGCATGCAGTAACACAAGAACTGAATATCAACAAAGGGCATAACAATAACACAAACATTTAAAATAAAGATCTGCGGTGAACATACTTTTGAATCAATAATCTCCTTTAAACGGTTAAGTTCCTCAAGGGCAATATCCCAGTTCTGCATTAGGA
Source organism: Piper betle (assembly GCA_033002965.1). Taxonomy (NCBI): domain Eukaryota; kingdom Viridiplantae; phylum Streptophyta; class Magnoliopsida; order Piperales; family Piperaceae; genus Piper; species Piper betle. Next base: position 6,556 of record JAURVB010001396.1, on the reverse strand, counting down.
TTTCTGCCGCAAGCTTTCCCCATGATGCACTTAAGCTTCTATCTGGATTAGTACATAGAGCACGGTACTGGTGCAAGTAGTCAGCAGCACCGGAGTAATTGCCACATTCAAACTGAAATTTTGCATACTGATACAAAGCCTCAATCTGCTCTGGACCAATCTGCGAGCAAGAAAGGTTTTGGCTGAGAAGTGCTAATATTTTAAAGATTACATAGATGAGATACAGAATTGATGATGCAATTCAATGGGCAGGGTTGTTCTGGCACAATTGCAGTTGCATCAGGAATAGGATAAAGATTACCATAATACTAAAAATGGCAAGTATATGTTGTATAGTTCAAAACAATTGCTAAAATCTCACTAAATTTCTCAGTTAAAGCTATTTCAAAGCAAATGCTAATAACAACATAAGATTAATTGACACAACTAACAACTCTGCCTTCAAGTAATGAATTACAAGCGTAACTCCATAATGATGGTGACAATTCGCCAACAAACCTGGAAGCGATCATTTAACATCTGCAGATTGTACTGCCTATCTGGCCTGAGCTCCTGAACTAAATTAGCATTTTGCAGAAAGCCTACCAAAGGAGCTGCCAGTTCCTCCAATGACTTAAGCCTAGCAACCACTTCCACTCTCCTATCAATCATATCTGCAAAGAAACATAAAAAAGTAAAATCAAGCATCATATGAATCCCATAAACTAAGAGATAAGGCAGGAAAAGTAAGGCATTCAAAGAGGTTTATAAGAGATGTCATAGTGTCATGTCTACCAAGTCATATATTGGCACCAATTTTATACATAGTAATGTATGAATGATAGCTTTAAATGCAAACAGACAGTCAATATTTTAACCTAATAGGTAACATAATACTGTTAACCAAAGGTAGAAACACGCACTAGCAAGCAATAAAGTCTGAGAAATCAAGCATTTTCAGCACTAAAACCAAACCACGTAAAATAAATAACAGAAAACTGAATAATCTAGGAATAAAAAATTCATCAGTAGTAAATAAAATGAAAATTGTACTGTAGGAAGGAACCTTGAGGTACGTCTTCACTGTGATAGAGACTTTTGTGGATATCCATGGCGTAATCAACCATATTGGTCTGGCTAAGCAGCTCGATTTTCGCTTTAAGAATCTCATCGTCCGGGTAAAATTGGCGCTCCTGGAGAAACTCCAGCAAGGGAAACACAAGATGTCTATCCAGGTTTGGAGCAATTCGATTGGTTAGATCGTAGTTCGCCATTATACTGGTGTTCTATCAGCACAAATGAAAGCTTTCTTTTAGTGTTACAAAAAAATTAAATTGAGCACATACGTGAACCAGGATAACCAACAGTATAAAAATTCCAATAACTACAAAAGCAAACACACCAAGGGCTAGCTAAAACAACGAATAAAAGTAACAACCTTTATATGTATGTATGTATTTAAAAAACTCACATACAAACATGCGTGCAACAGATACATAAATTGAGCACATGCGTGAACCAAAATAACCAATGGTATAAAAATTCCAATAACTACAGAAACAAACACAACAAGGGCTATCTAAAACAACGAATGAAAGTAACCAACCTTTATATGTATGTATGTATGTATTAAAAAAAATTCACATACAAACATGCGTGCAACAGATACATATTCGACATCCAAATTATACAACTATGAAAATCCTCCACTTTGCAAACTAGGAACTTTCCCCATGTACAGGAACCCGAAGACAGAAATTCTATCTTGTTGTGAGCAAAACACTCCTTGAAACCGAAACAATAAAAAGAAGGGACGCAACCTTTCAGACTGAGTCGACGTCAGCGGCGAGGAGGGCGGCAGCGGCGACCACAGTCGGGAGCGGCGGTGCTTCGGGTGACGAAGGCTAAGGCTAGGGCAGTGCAGGGTTGCGGGTGCGAGCTGGCCGAGGTACTCTATTAGCCAACCGATACTCGCCACGTGTCTCATTCTAGTTTTAAAATTTTTGTTTTCCATCAGAAAATTCCCGGGAAATTAAGTTGGTTTTATTTTTTTGGACGTGTTAGCGGCCAAGAGCCCACAAACGCACAAAAGAACATCAGTAATTTTTGCCAAAAAAATTCAAAATTTATTATCGCCAGTGCTCGTCGGGTAGTCGAGACGAGTTTTATTTGCAGTCCGTTTTTTATAAAGTTGGAGTCTAAGAGTTAAATAAATTTCGAGTTAAGTCAATTTTAAGTTGAATTTGTAATACCCCGATATGATTTACTCTCAATTTGGACCAAAACTGTTATAAAGGATCGAGCTACTCGTAAACCAATTAAGTTGGCTGACCCAAAACATAAACGGCTACAACATAACCTTCTCCACGTCTCAAGATGGAGCACGCCATTAATACGTAAATAATATATTAATGAGATGTAAAACCCTAATATAATACTAGGTGAATGTCATGATAATAATCGCACACCAAAATAATTAAAATAGCAACAAAATTTATAAAACATGGAATAAAACGGACAGAGCCTCATCTAAAAGTACAATAAGGGGATGACCTGTTAAAAACACGGCATATTATATGGTATATATATAAAACAATAATGCACATCATAATAGGAGTTAAGCAATAACACGTCTTATAATTGGGTCTAGGCCACCTGCAATTTCATACTCCGTTTATTTGGTTCCTTTTCATTTCAGCATAGCACATCATTAGAGCTTTTCTCAAAGTATTTTTAAGCATTTCTAAAACAAGGCATACAAGCCTCACAAACACATGCATATATACACAAATATATAAATCTAATACAACAGCCAATCACATCACATCTTATGCAAAAGTCGGCACACCGCCAGGTATGTGTGTGCAATGCAAACGTTAATCCTTCGTCAAGGCCAGCATATACCATTCATCGTCCTCACCTCCATATAGTAGAAAAATGTCAGCAACGGGTGTCACTAGTCGAGAAATAACTAATATCAAACTGGAGCATGAGAGCAAACTCTCATGGAAAGCAAACAATCATATATCTTCCTCAAGAACTCTCATAAGGGCAACTACAAAGGAACCGTTGAGCAGCTGACTCAACATCCTGATCTATCTTGTACTGTGCCACTCTCGGCACTTCTTTTTCAGTATTTCACGTAAAACTTTATCTTAAGCCCTATCCAAACCTCCATATTACTCTTGGCCTTGAGCATGAAAGCCGAGCACTCTCAGGCAGTCACCTTTAGTACCCTTTGAACTACAAATCCGAACATGCACTGTACTAAATAGTACCCGTAAACCTCCACGTTCTCCGGGTATGAGGAACTCAAACACGGAGTTGTCAGGATCCCTCGAGAATGGAATAGTCCGCTGGCACTAATCCAGAGTCCACTTTGACTGTCACGACATCCGCTCATGGTACGTGCAGTCGGTTTCTCCATCTCTCGTCTCACTAAAAACTTAGTAAAACTATTTATAGTGCTGGGTCGGGATTTATTATAATAGGCCCGAAGGTAACTTGAGGTGGATCTTATTTTCAAAAACAAGCTTGAGGGATCTCATCCTTGAGGGTTATTAATTTCGAAAACAATCAACCAGATGACACGTGTTAGGTGGGGTCCGATAAATCATCCACCTGACACGTCCTACGATCAATAAATTAAATCACAGATAGAGTAGAGCGATAAAACTTGAGAAGCGTGCCCTAATGGACCTATCAGAAGCTCCAAGTGTAGTCTCGTGCCTAGACGGCGAGCTCCCGCAATGAACCTACATGAACATAACTATTTACTAACGCCCATACATATTTGATGCATGCCTATATAACTAATATATCCACATGCATACATGAGTCTAATCAAACATGACAATCATCTCAACAATCACACTAAATCTCTAATTGTCAAGCAAGTTAATAATTTTATAATTTAATACGTTACTTATTACCTAGCACTTTTAATTCCAATTTCAAAATATACCTATTCTAATTAGGTGACAATGGTTTAATCAATTTCATCTGTTTAACTTAATACTAGCATGCAAAAACCTAATTCATGCAAATTCATAAATTAACTAGTTAACAACATTTAATTAACTATTCAATGGTTTACTAATAATTTCATTAGTGAGCATTTACATCACACAACACAATCTACGCTAATCATAACACGTTTATCATAATTCACGAATAATTAAACTAAAATCATGAAGTTAATAAAATTAATTCCAACATGCTACCATGACCACAACATGCATACAATAATACTAAAAGGAAAAACCACTTCGCGATCAGCGCTGAAATCGGTGCCGATGGACGAAGGCGGTGACGGTGAGCCGGCGGTTTTTCGGCGTAAGTGCCGGCGGCTTTTTTGGCAGTTCCGGTGGTTTTCCGGTGACTGCTCCGGCGGGGCAATCAGAGGTAGGGGTTAGCACCGTCTCAGTGAGCTTGACCCAATGGTGGTGACAACAAGGGCAGCCACGGCGGCGATGGCCACCGGCGACAAGGTCGAGTTTAGTCAGGGCAGTCGGTTGCTTCGATAGAACCCACGGCCGGCCTCGATGGCGGCGCTAGATAGGGGGGAACTGTAAGAAAGGTCGAGGGGAAGGGCTTCGAGGTCACGGCGGTGGCGGTCTAACGCAGACGGCGGCTGTAACACCCCAAATCCGGTTCACGCTCGTGAACCAAACCGGCATGTTACAGGCCCCGGTTAGGTCGGCTAACCCGAACCTAACTCATGTGGATCCAATCTCGGCGTCTTAAGATGAAGATACGATCCATCATGAATGAATAAATATACAAAATCCTAACATGGTACTACATGAATGACAAGCAATTCAAAATACACACCACTACAGTTACGATCAAATTCTGAAATCAAAACAGACCGGGTCTCCCCTAAAAATGCAATTAGGGTCCACCCTGTCAAAATAATATATATACAAATATATCACATATATACGTATAGCAACGATAGCATTCACACATACTTCTAATCTATTATATTCATCATTCTCTGAACTTTGGGTCCTAACCCCACTTTTGCTGCGCTACTCTGACCATTTCATTTCATGTCATTGTCATGCATCAAACATTTAATCATGTCATTCACAATATAATAACATAATAATGCAATATTAAACATTCAGAAATCTAACATGTGTGTGTGCACAAGACCTCATTGCTCCTCCGTCCAAGCTGGCGCATCCATCTCGTGCTTATCACCTACATATATATAAGAAAAACGTCAGTAACAAGCGTTACTGGTCCGGAAAATAAAATAACTATAACAAACTGGCTATGAGAGCAAACTCTCATCTGAAAGCAAACATATACTTCCTCAAGAACACTCTGAAGGGCACTACTGAGGAGCCACTGGGCTGCAGACCCGGTAGCATCCCGAACTTACTGCTGCTGGTACTGTGCTACTCTCAGCACTTCTTTTCAGTACTTCTCGTGAAACTTTATCCTAAGCCCTCTCCTTACCTCCATATTTCTCCTGGCCTTGAGCACGAAGGCCGAGTACTCTCAGGCAGTCGCCTTTAGTACCCTTTGAACCACAAGTCCGGACATGCGCTGTACTAAACAGTACCCGTAAACCTCCACGTTCTCCGGGTGTGAGGAACTCAAACGCGGAGTTGTCAGGATCCCTCGGGAATGGAACAGTCCGCTGGCACTAATCCAGAGCCCGCTTTGACTGTCACGGCATCCTCTGCATGGTACGTGCAGTCGATTTCTCCATCTCTCGTCTCACTGAAAACTCGATAAAACTATATATATAGGCCTGGGAAGGGATTCATATAATAGGCCCGAAGGCAACTTGTGGTGGATCTTGTTTTCGAAATCATCCTCGAGGGATCTCATCCTCGAGGGGTTATTAATCCGGAAATATTCGGTTAAATGACCCGAGTTAAGTGGGATCCAATAAAACACCACTTAACCCGTCCTGCAAATAATAACATAAACATACAATAGAAAAGCGTAAAACAAGACGAGTCCTAAACGGACCTGGTAGAAGCTCCAAGCGTGTCATCGCGCCTAGGCGGCGAGCTCCTACTCCGTACCTACACATCAAAACTAAATACTAACGCCCGCTAACTAAATGATGCATCAAATCCGACATGACCCTCACACCATAAAACCAACATTAACCATAACAATCAATATTTATAAATGTAAAAATAATTCCAACTCATCCTATTAACACCTATTTTATTACATTTCCTAAGTTACGTTGTACTCGATTATCATACTCAAATTTACTTTACTTCATTAGCTCATTTAACCTTCATTCACACTTAATCTCATCATGTAACTTATCATTTCATCCCTAATTAGTCATTAATCACATCATACACCTGTTTACTTCATTCATAATCTTAACATTCATCATAATAATTCATCAACCCTAGCATGCTATGCTAACAATCATCATCAATTTTAAATAATCAAATCGGAGGTAATTATACCTCACGTCGTCGGCAATCGGCGACGGCTAGGGTTCCGTCGCGCGTCTCGGAGCTCAAATTCGGCGCTCATCGGCGTCCGAAGCTCGATCGGGCTCCACTGAGTGAGCCCTGCGGAAGATCCGACC
>JAURVB010001395.1:0-49955 GCA_033002965.1 Piper betle | reverse complement strand
TCCCATATACTTGTATGGTTTCTCATAGGAGGGAATTACTCCAACAGCTACAAGTGAGTACTTAATTTAATTCTCTTAGATTGGTTAATTAGTTGGCTAGAAAGATATTTTGTGAACATTTCCGAACATGAAACACCCGATGTTGATAACTAACTCCATGAAAACCAGTGTACCAACTCAAAAAAATTCGAATTTTTAACACAGCATTAACATGATCTCACAGAATTGAAGAATACCATCAATATCTATGTGACTCAATTCATAACACCAATAGATTTGTCGTCATGTTAGTGAATGAAACTTGAAGAGATCATCAAACAAGGAGAAGAGGTGATCAAGTGGGTCAGTGCGGTCAAGAGAAATCCGTGACCTCACTTGTGTTGAATGATGTAAAATGACAAAGGAGTCAGCATAGATATATTGGATATTTTTGCAGCTAATTGTATGCCTCATCTTTATACTCGTCTGTCTTCTTCTTGATGCAACTTCAAAGTCCGGCTGGCTAACCCCTTTTGCATTTAATAACTTCATTACAAGTTGACGGGTACCAACACATACACCCAATAAGCCAATCATGCTGCTTCTACTTGACAAATATATCTTCTTCGTCTCTCCTCCACCATTCGTTTGTATGCCAAAAAGCTCAACCATGTCTCGTTAGGATAGGATAACATCAACGTCGAGCTCAACCGACTTTCTAACGTTCATCGACCACTTGCTCTAATTTTTATGTGATTCAGTTTTTTTTGTGTTTTGTACGTACCATTTGAATGCGCGCGTGTTGAGAGTTTCAAGTTTGTTAATGATGCAAAATCTTCACATATGAAAAAAATGATGCAGCATCTTTAGGTTTGAAGAATGGCTATAGGGAGATCAGTAGCTAGACAAACCATAAGTGAGGCTTGATATTTGTTTGCCAAAGAAAGAGATTGGTTAAAGACAACCTCAAAAAAGTCTTCCTCCGTAGAATTGTGTTTACATGATGCATCATCTTTAGGTCTGAAGAATGGCTATAGGGAGATCAGTAGCTAGACAAACCATAAGTGAGGCTTGATATTTGTTTGCCAAAGAAAGAGATTGGTTAAAGACAACCTCAAAAAAGTCTTCCTCCATAGAATTGTATTTACATGATGCAGCAAGTAATTGGTTATGCGCCTGCCCATTTCGTATTAATTAATTTGGATTAGAATCAGCTCCCTACGACTTTGCAATGCAATGTTATCATGTCTTGTGATTTATTAATTAATTATCCCAAGAATGCATGCACATTATGCATCAGACCTTTTTAGTTTGGGCTACGTACTTGTTTAAACCTTTTGCTAATTGATCTCTAGGTACTAATTTATCGTGAATGTCGCAATCACTTAGCCCTTCCTATGGTCATTGATCACTTAAGATGATCTTTTGGTTCATGAAAGCATGAAGTCTTTTGATGTATTTTCAAGAATCATTTATAACTTAGCCCCATCATTTTTTTGGGTTTTTGCTTATATCTAGGATTGTTCAAATAGTGTTTGTTTCTTGCTTAGATTAGACATGCAGGATTAAATTAACTAGAAATTTGCATTCTTCTTCATATTAGCTCATGAAAACTTAGAAACCCATATTTATAGTTCCCTCTCTGTATTCCCACCTACACAGTCCCAAGGGGCTCACTTGCCGGCTTGATTGATTGGCATGGGAGAAAACAACAATGACCTAGATAGAAGCAGAAGTGTCCATCTCATGCATTGGGTTCTAGGTTATAAAGAAAGGGTTCTTCTTCCACAGAATGTGATCACAATATCTTCCCATATCCCAGCTCAATACCTACCTCGTTGGTTTTGGGCCAGGCTCTGAGTTCTCCCCTTTTCCCATTATGTTGCCACTTCCATCACTTCGTTGATGATTGATATCCATTTTATATTTTAGATTGCTATAGCTGATTGATACACCAGTTTGACCATAGCAATATCGCTTAGTTTTTATAACACCAAAACAATTTTCTTCATACATATGCAAAGTTTGTGTTATTTTATTCTTGGAACAAAGCTATGATCTCATAGGTTCATACTAGATTGGTATACGAAAATCTATACTCTTCTCGCAAGCTGATGAAGGCCTTAAATCACGTCTGTGTTGTGATAAGAAATTGGGGAGACTTGTATGCATGTATCGAAGGTTCTATAAGCTCACGTGTAGCACCAGGATAAAGGAATTCGGACAGCTTGCACCTAATTCAAGATCTTTTAGAAATACCTAAAGGGTGGAAAGATTTTTTTTGTTAGAAACAAAAAAAGGGTAGAAAGAATAAAGGCTTTGAAATCAATCAGACTTGAAGTGGTGTAATAATAGGTTATTAATAATTTTATGAGATTTTTTAACTTAGTTTTACATCTAAAATTTGTCGAAGTAAGATTTTATTTATAGGTGATTTAACTCATTTTGTTACACTTTGGGCCAAGTCATTACAAATGCTATCAGAGCCTCTTGGTTCAATATTAGATGGTGAGCTAGAGTAGGAATATTGGCTAAACTGCAGGTCATGTGCTAAATAAGGTTGTGGGTTAGTGTAAAACCCGTAACTCGAGTCAGGGTTTTACATTACCAAACCAATTGGTTCGACCGTTGGTTCGAGTCGAGTTAGTTTCATGAACCGCATGCTGAGCCGAGGCCAGCCGTGAGTTATGAGCGATGAGAGTCAGGTGTACCTGAATATATGATGATAACGTCGAGAAGATGGTGAGAAATGAGCTATCAGAATATATGAAAGTATGCAGTATTTTTTCTTTTTATATGTTTGATCGAAGAAATAGTTTTAGGCCGAATAACGCGTTAGGACGCGTTGGATTATATTCGGGTGGGTTATTAGTTATAGAGCATGCCATTTGGATGTTGTTGTGTTTGTTTTATTTTATGGAATTTTTCCATATTTTTCTAGATTTTTTTAGAATTTATTACGAACTAGTTATTATTTTGACTCGAGTAGGAATCGAGTCAATACTTATTTACGAAACTGCCATTGAGGGTATTTTTCTCCCTCCCGACCCTTCTTCACCCAAACCCTCGCCGCCCCTCGTGCTCGTCGCCACCGCCGCAGTCGCCGACGCCGTACTGCCGCCGATCAACGCCGCCCCGCCCCGCCGTGCAGTCGCCGTGCCGCCATGACCGACCCCGACCACCGATCGCATGCCGGACGACGCCGGAATCGCCCACGAAGCCGCCTCGGCCGGCGCCACTTCGAGCCGGATTCGCCGCCATCCGGGCCGCGCCGCCGCCGCTGTGGCCCCGACGACCACCCCCTCGCCGTCGCCGACATTTCCCCCACCATCCCGAGCGTCGTCGAGGCCGGCCGGAGCCCCGATCGGAGCACGCCGCCGCCGCCGCCCATTTTCGACGCCGCCGTCGACGGCCATCGCCGCCTCGGTTACCCTGTTTGACACCACCATCGGACCGAGCTCGTCGAGCTGGTGCCGATAGACCCCCTGATTGCCCTGTCCCGAATCATCGTCGGAAAACCGTCGGAATCCGCCGGAAAACCGCCGACACTCGCCGGAAAACCGCCGGAACCGCCGGAAAATTGGATTCGTGGGAAATTCGCCGGATCATCCGCCGAACGCACCCGGTCCAATCTAATCGGACTTCGGACGCCGCTAGGCGCTGAATTCGAGTTTCGAGCCACGAAACGGGAACCCTAGCCGTCGCCGATTTTCGACGACGCGAGGTATAATTTATTTTAATTTAATTTTTTTAAAGTATTGATTATTAGAATTACATGCTAGGATTGGTGAATTGTGTGTTATAATAATATATATAAATGTAGATTTGATTAAGGATAAAATATGAAATTGTTGATTAAGTGGTGTTAAAAATGGAGGTTAAGAAACCGATTAGGGTAACTAGGTAATGATCATGATTAATGCAAACTAACCTAAGTAGACTTGCTAGAATTGATATAGGTTGATGTGTGTTGATTGATGCGTGATTGTGTTGATTGTGTGTGTATGCTATAGGATGTGTGATTCATCATGCGGGCGTTAGTTTTTAGCTTGATTGTGTAGGTACGGTGTAGGAGCTCGCCGCCTAGGCGCGTGGACCCGTTTGGAGCTTCTACCAGGTCCGTTTAGGACTCGTTCTCTGATTTTATGCTATTCCATTGTGTATTTGATTTATCATGTGCAGGACGAGTTAAGTGGCGTTTTATCGGATCCCACTTAACTCGGGTCATTTAGCCAACAGTTCTTTTTCCGGATTAATAACCCTCGAGGATGAGATCCCTCGAGTTTGTTTTCGAACTTCAGATCCAGCTCATGTTGCCTTCGGGCCTATTGTATAAATCCCAACCCAGACCTTTATATATGTATAGTTTTCGTGTTTTTGTGAGAGATTGAATGAGGGAAATCCGACTACCGTGCTACGCGAGCGGGCACGTGTGTGTCGATAGTGGGCTCTGGAATGGTGTGCGGGCCGTTTCATTCCCGAGGGATCCTGACAACTCCACCTTTGAGTTCCTCAAACCCGGAGAAGTGTGGAGGTTCACGGGTACTGCATTGCAGCGCATGTCTAGACTTGTGGTTTCAAAGGGTACTGAAGGCGACTGCCTGAGAGTACTCGGCCTTCGTGCTCAAGGCCAGGAGTAATATGGAAGGTGCAGAGGGCGGAAAGGAATGAGATTTGACGCGAGAAGCAATAGAGAAATGGCCGAGGCATGAGAATGTGAAAGATAGGGGGACGCTGTCGACCCGAGGGCGACGGCTCCCGTATGTGCCCTGATGAGAGTTCTTGAGGAAGTATATGGTTTTCTTTCAACAGGAGAGTTTGCTCTCCTGTGCCAGATTGATATTAGTTATTTTCCGGGCCGGTAACACTCGTTACTGACGATTTTTCTATATATATGTAGGTGAGGAATGCGAGCGATGAAAGTTGTCGGGACTGCGGAGGAGCAGCACGGAACCGCGCACACATGTACCTGCCGCGTGTAACGTATGTATAATGATGGTGTGTTATTGTTATGTAAATGATAATTTTGATGTGTTTGCTTGAATGAATTACTTGTCATGAAACGAACTGATAAATATGAATGAGTAGGGAGCCTTGGAGTTCAGACTCGGCTCGGGTAAAAACGAATGAGATAATGATTTAATGTCATGGTAGATTGTTATGTGTTATCGTATTTTTATAAAATAGTATATATTTTCTTTTGGTTTCGCATTTGTTGTTTTGTCTTATTTTGCTTGTACATCATAGCATGCATGTAGGACCGCGTTAGAACCCAATTGTTCCCATTCATGCATTTCACATTTGCATCTCCATCTTGAAACGCCGAGAGTAGATCCTGGTCGGCTTAACCGAATCTAGTAGATTAGCGAACGGTTCGGTCGCCGGTGACATTTCCGGGTCGGTTCACGGGTGAGCCGAAACGGGGTGTTACAGATAGGGCTAGCAATAGGCAATTTTGGGAAAGAAATTTCCTTAAGGTAGGTGGATTATAAGATCCCTCAACTTAATCTCACATTTAATACCTATTTGAGTAAAATCCTATTTATAAATAGGAACGAATTATAGATCTTCAACTTGGTTAACCACTTTTAAGGAGATTGCTTAGCCCATTATGTGCAACAAGTAGCTTGATAGAATATTTTGTACAGAAGATCTCTTACAATATCGAAGTAGTTGTTGAGGTATAATTAACAAAAATAAAAATTTAACAGCTAACTGTGAGGCGTAAGTGAGTGTTAAGTTGTTGTCTAACAACTCATGTAGGCTTGTGTTTAATTAATTAGTTTTGGCTAAGAAATAGGATTAATTAGGTGAACTTAGATCATCTTTAGTTATATTAATATGTAGTATATGTAAAACCCGTGCCCCAAATAAAAGTTTTACGTTAGTTAATCAGTCAGTTCAACCATCGATTCAAGTCAAGTTAATTTCATAAACCACATGCTGAGTCGAAGCCAGCCATAAGTTATAAGTAATGAGGGTCAAATGTACTTAAGTATATAATAATTATATTAAAAAGATAACAAGAAATGAGTTATCAAAGAGTATATGATAGTATGTAGTACTTTTTTATGTATTTAATCATAAAATTATTTTTAGGCCAAATAATGCATTAAAATACATTATAGGGTATTTTAGGTGGGTTATTAGTTATAGAGTATGTCATTGTGATGTTATGGTGAGTATTATATTTTATAGGATTTCTTCCTATTTTTTAGATTTTTTTAAGGATTTATTACTAGTTAGTTAATATTTTGACTCGAATCGGAATCGAGTCAAGTTTTATTCATAAAATTGCCACCAAACATCACCCAAACTTTTCTCCCCCAAACCCTCAACGCCGCCACCCCAATTCACGTCGTCGGTGTCGCCTCCGGCCGCCATACCATAGCCAGTCAACGTTGCCGGTCATTGTCGCCGGTCATCGCCAACACATTGCCAAGCCGTCTCCCATCTTTCTAGCAGCCACTCGGTCTCCACGACACATAGAAGGCCACGAGTTCATGAGCTCTCCTGACGCGATTCTGTCACCATTGTACCGCCCTGAGTACCACCGGCCACCATGCTGCAGTCTCCTTTCCGACGATCTCACCGTCCCTCCATCACCGCATGCTGCCGCTGAGACAGGCCAAAGGCCGCAACTTGGGGGACCCCTAGCTAAGGCACCACTGCCCGACTTCAATCGCTACTGGTGAGCCATCACCACCACTATCCAACGATCGCGCGACCTTAATCGACAACCCTTCGACCTTCCTCGACCAGAGTGGAGCGCGGCGCCTCCCTCCTTGCCGGAGATCGCCAGTTCCACTGCCTGGCACCTATGTTTTCCCATTTTCCGTTGAGCCGCCACCACTGCCGACCTCATCGTCCCTGTAGACATGTCAAGCTCGCCTAGTTGGTGCCAACGGTACCCTATTCCACCAACATTCCACTAGCCTGCTGGCCCGCCAATAGACGTCGGAATCTCGCAAAAAATTGCTAAAAATTGCTGAAAATTGTCAGATTTTTGCTAAGAGCCAATCGAACATAAGGCACGGCTAAGTGCCGAATTTGAGTCCATAGGTGCAGGACCCTAATCGGAACCAATTGTCTTCGATTGTTGCCAACAATGCGAGGTATAATTACCTCAGATTTAATTATTTAAAATTGATGATTGTTCGCATGATATGTTAGGATTAATTGTTTGATGTGATGAATGCCTAAAGTGGATGAAGTGATATTTGTATGATTTGAATTGTGTTTAATGAATGTTAATGATTTAATTAGGTGAATTAATCTGAGCATGCTAATTGACTGTAATACAACTTAGAAAAACATAATAAAATCAGTATGAATAGGATGAGCTAGAAATATTTTTTACACTTATGATTGTTTGACTGTTGATGGGTGATGAGTGTATTGTGAGTTTGAGGTTTGTAATAAGTTTGATGCATCATTCAGTTAGTGGGTATTAGCTTCTAAATTTGATATGTAGGTACGGAGTAGAAGCTCGCCGCCTAGGGGCATGGACACGATTGGAGCTTCTACCAAGTCTGTTTAGGACTCGCTTTTGGTTTGACTTCTATACTCTAACGTGTTTTATTTTAGCAGCTAAGCGAACGTATCGAGTGATGGATTTATTATATCCCACTCCACATGGGTCTTTTAGTGTTATGAGATTTCCAAATTAATAACCCTCGAGGCTGAGATCCCTCGAGTTTGTTTTCAGAACTCAAATCCAACTCACGATGCCTTTGGGCCTATTATATTGAAATCCCTACTTAGGCTTATGTACATGTAGTTTTTATATTTTCAGTGAGATATAGGATGAGGGAAAATCGACGACCACATCTTGAAATAATAAGTATGTTTGTCAAAGTGGGCTCTGGAATTGGTAAGCGTCCGCTCCATTACCGAGGAATCCTGATAATTCCACTTTTGAGTTCCTCAAACACAGATAAATGTGAAGGTTTTCGGGTACTGCTATGTAGTGCATGTCTTGACTTATGGCTTAAAAGGTACTAAAGGTACATGTCTGAGAGTACTCGACCTCTATACTCATGGGCCAGGAGTGATACAGAAGATGTAAAGGGCTGAGAGAAAAGAGAATGATTTTTTCATGCAAGGGATAGTTTAAAGTGGCCAATGAATGAGAATAAGATAGAAAGGGAACACACTCATGCGAGGTCAACGACTCTTAATTATTACCCTTACGAGAGTTTTATAAGGAAGAGTAATGATGTTTTCATTAAACAATAGGGTAAGCTCTCCTCTGTTACTTTGTTATTAGTTAATTCTGTATAGGTAACACTCGTTAGGAACGTCTCTTTATTATATTATAGATAAGAATCAAGAGGAATGAGCACTACTACAAAAGAATAGCATTGCAATCGCGCACACATGTATTTACTGAGTGTAAGGTGAGGATGATATGTGTTGAATTGTGTGGATGATGAAGCTTAAATTATATTCCGTGAATTGTTATAAATATTTTATATGTGAATGAAAATAGAGAATGAAAAATGAATAAGTGAACTATGAAGCTTGGACTAAGCATGTATGATGAAGAAAGTCAGGATAACTGGAATGTGAAGAAAATGCTATATTTAGAGACTCTATCCATTTTGTTTAAAAATAGATATTTCTTTAAACTTTTCTTTTATTTGGGTTGTTTCTATACTTATTTGTATATCATAATATACATATAGTACAATGTTAAAACTCAAACATCTCATTCATATTTTACATATTACATCATCATCAGCTTAACTGAATTAAATAAATTAACTAACGGCTCAGTCTCCGATAATATTTTCCGGTTGGTTCCCGGGTGAACAACTTAAAGTGGGTTTTACCGTATATGTTTGTTAAATTTATATGATGATCTAGATTTAATTTTTCTAACCATAGCAAGTGCAAAATTTGGTTCAATTCACGCACGAAGCCACCGAAAAATATGCAGGACGCTGGAGAATAACAGCAAGCATGGCCGGACACATGCAATAACTTTAAGATGACAGGAAGTAGAGTCCAGAGCAGATGTGACTGGCCGAGTCCAGTCCGTGTCAATGAAAACCAGGCCAAAAAAACACGAGTCAAAACTCAATTGGAGCCCAAAGATTACGGTTTTATACGAAGTTAATCGCTTGTCCGTGTGATGCATGATACATTTTTACTTCGGTAAAGTATTATTTTATAATATTTATTTAAATTTCCATATAATTTTATTGTATGTAATTAGAACATAAAATATATTTTACTTTTATTAGTCATTTAGTTGATTTAAGTTTTTTATTTATTTTCAAATTATTAAACTAAGATAAGACTTAATTTTGAATTATTATAATTTTGTATTGTTAATGTATATTCGTACAAAAAGATAAAATTGTAATTTAGATTATTCTTCTAAATAGGAAAATTAAAGGGTAATATTATAAAATAGTTATACTTAAGAATTTGAAATAAAAGGTAATATTAAATAAAGTTGCTATTTAAATTATTTTCATAGGAAACTGAAGATAATATTAAAAATTTTAAAATAGTTATAGTTATTATGAATATAAAAAAAATAAATGATGACATTGTAAAATACATAAAAGCCATGTATGACAAATTCTAGGACAGATAGGATTTGTATAATATTTTTTATTAATGGCATTTTTTATTAATAACAAAGAAGGAGTAATATTACAAATTTGTAAGAGGACACTTGGCAAATAATGTTAAAAGTCTTCAATTATATATATATATTATACGATGTACTCAATATTGTTCACTCACAATTACATAAATCAAATCCCCCAATCCTTCCAAGTCGGTGAAAGGTTGACGTCTTGGGGAGTAATATCTCGTGTTCCTGTGGACCGCGGCATTTGGTCGGTTGGCTGCCGCTCCTCTATTCTGTACTCTTTTGCTTTGTATGCGTGTGATTTATTTTGCTTGTGTTTCATTTGTTTCTAAATTCGCTCCAGTCAATCATATGATCGAACCATCCAGAGAGAAGACTGCATCAAACAATCGTTCGAAGAAAAGACAGATTTATTGAATATTAGAATAGGCCATGGCCTGCTAAAGGGTACTGGTATGCTGGAGCCAGCCATAGCCATATCACTACAAACGATTATGTATTGATCTGTGATATGAGCCCTGTCCACCATTCAACATATATTATTGTCCGGCATTTGTTCATTAGTTCTAGAGGTCCCTGCTACGCGTTGAACTCTTAACACATTCCTCATACATCTCTTTCGAAGATGCAGCTGGCGGTGCATGAGCCCCTACCACTTGAGTCATGCTATTTTCAATCGTCTAAATCATATTCGTCCATATATTATTTCTAAAAGGATTTAGGGGAAAAGGTGTATTAATCACGATTGCATGAGCTCACGCTGTGTGTATGCGTTTCCTTTTGTGAAAGAAGATATTTTATTCAACCAATTAATAATAAAAAATAAATAGTATATATATTACAGACAGACGCATGCAATACGTAAGCACAAACAAAATTGATAGTTATTAAAACCAACGTCTGGGCCTCTACTAATCAAAACGCCTCAAAATTCTATAGTTTATATTAAAACTAATCACCCAGAGTGAGAAGGTTTGAGCTTGTAAGTACCTTTAATGGTTTTTTTTTTTTAAAAGAAAAAACCCTCAATTTACACCCTAACGACAAACCCGACAATATCCCCTTAATTACACAAAACCCGTAAAAGTAGCTTCCACAATAGGCCAACTATAACTCTAATACCACACTTAGCTAGTTGAGAGAATGTTTTCCATGAACCTACTTATTATTAATAAAAAGGGAACTCAATATTAATTTAAGATTAAAAACAGGAAAATTTGTCAATTAAATAACAAAAAAATCTTAAAAATACAATAAAAATACCTCCCGTAGAAGTTCATGAGTTTGAATATTGCTAACCATAATTTCTTAAAAATAATAAATATTTTTCATGGTTGAAAGTTATGAGTTCAAATCTCGCTTAACCCAATTTTTTTAAAAAAATGATAAAAATACTTTTTTACGATAAAAAGTCTATCGGGTTCGAACTTAGCTAACTTCAACTTTTAACTTTCTGCTATAAAAATCTGTCTAATTGTCTAAAAAATATAATAAAGAAATAAATAATTATAATTATATTTTTTACTTAAATAACATATTTCTTTATAATCAATCATAGTCTAAATATAATATATTAAATTATTATTGCCTATCTAATTATTCAATAAAATTTTATATTATACAAAATTAAAATTTATCCTCGGTAATGTGACATCTTACCTACTTTATATTCAAGCGTAGGGGTGGGCATTGGTCGGACAGACATCGGACAAATTATTGTCCGTGTCCGTCCGAAATTTCGTCGGACAAAATTTGTCCGACCGACTTCAGCATCGAATTGTTCGTCGGGCCCAAACAGTGTCCGCGGACAGTCCGAAACCCCGCCACCGCCTACCGTCGTAGGAGAGTTGGCAATATCAAAGCAGTGATTGGACGGCCGCGGCGACGGTCGCCGGCGACGGAATCGACGACAACAAGCAGCAATTTCGACGTCGTGGAGGCCGGGCGACGGCAGGGGTGCTCGGGGCATCACGACAACGCCGTGGCAGGGCCTGGCAGCGACGATTGGCGGCAGGGCGACGTGGCGGCGGCGGCAGAATCAACGACGAGCGGCGATTCCTGCGTCGTGGAGGCCAGGCGACGGCGGGGGTGCTCGGGGCATCACGGCAACACCGCGGCAGGGCCTAGCGACGACGATCGGCGGCCGGGCGACGCAGCGGAGGCGGCGACGACCACAACAAGGGGGCGGCGCGGTTTGGACGGGGAAGAGAAATAGATCGAAGGTTTGATTAATGGCAATATCATAAATAAAACTTGACTCGCCAATGTCTCGAGTCAATAATAATAACTAACTCAGAATAAATCCTAAAAAAATCCATAAAATCAGAAAAAAAATTCCATAAAATAAAATAAATACTACAACATCATAATGACATTCTATAACTAATAACCCACCCAAATTCCCCCTAACGCGTACTAACGCGGTAAATGGCCTAAACTAATTCTACGATCAACTATATATAAAATAAAAAAATAATTGGTATACTCTCATATATTCTGATAACTCATTCTTTTCTATTGTATTCATGATGTTATCATTATATAATTGGATACATATGACCCTCATGGCTCGTACACCCGACCAGTGTCGACTCAGTACACATATTCTAAAACATACTCGACTTGAACCGACGATTGAACCGACGATTGAACCGATCGGTTCATAAGCATAAAACCCTGACTCAGATCACTGTTTTTACATTATGTTTATAATGTGATATATTTTTTCGAAGATGGATCATACAAGTTTGTTATTAAATATCGGACACTCGGTCAGTCGTTCGGTTAGACAAAAAATATCCATGTTTAGTTTGTTTTAATTCGGTCGTATTTAGTAGGTCAAATTTAGTCAGACATACTTCAGACATCAGATAGACAGACAAATTCGGACATCCACGCCTACCCCTATTCAAGCACTCTCTTTCACGTTCGCGACGATGAGGAGACAAACTTAACAAAATAAATGCTACATATGCTAACAAAAACCTTGAAAGTTATTCTGTTGAATCCAAGCGATCGATAGCATCTCGCGGTGATGATACTGTACTCTTTTTTTATTGTTTTGTAAGTGACCAACTGGCATCTTTTGAGCTTTTTGGGCCTACTCTGGATTGCTGAAAAGCTGTGGATCTTTGTTAACGTGCAGCTACGTGGGCTCAACTCAATGCTATAAATCAAAGTTTTCTTGGGGATGTTTTTAACTATTTCTACTAAAAATAATTAATTAAAAATATTATTAATTATATCCTTAATAAATATCATGAACCTTTTGAAAATAATTAACTAAATCAAAATTTTATAAATTTATCCCCACTTATTTATTAAATCTTTTTTCCTGAAATGACCCCCAACATCTTATAATCTTTTAAAATTAATGGGCTTGGTAGTTAAAATGTGTTTTTTTAGAGGAAGATTGCATTTATTAATTTGTTGGAGTTCCAGGCAGGAAACAAATATCCGTTTGTAACAAGTTTTTAAATTGCCTTTCTCCTAAAACAATATTTGGTCTTTGATGAGATCATCCCCATTTATATGACCCAAAATATATAAGATGAAGATGAAAGGTTTATCATCATCATCATCATCATATATATATATATATATATATATATATATATATATATATATATATATATATATATATATATTATTCGAACGCGGGATCGTCCGCCCCAGCAAATAGCGTCTTTAGATTCAGGTTTAAGAGTTCTATAAGACCAAGGCTCCCTTGATGCACAAAGAAATAGTGCGATAGAAATAAAATAAAATAAAATGTCACAAACACACAAAATAGCACGCAAGAAATTTTACGTAGTTCTTTGGAGTTCAACTCGAATCCTTAAATTAGTCCACAATAAGATTGGTATTCACAATCCACTAATTTTCAATATTTTTTTCAAATTACAACTCTTAGTAGAATTTTGTCAATTTAATCGACTCCATATATATTTTATCCCTTAAACGCTTAAAAGCTTTTATTTATAGTGCTCCCTAGAGAATTCACCATTGTGCCACTTTAGTTAAAGTTGAAAATAATACTGAACTAGATCAGTGGAGTATACGGGGCAATTGTCCAATTTGGTCTACCAATTCAAATTCGGGTTATAGATGGATCACAGACGCGATTATGGGTCCAGGTCTGTCAATGTGTAATCAATTCGTGGGGCAATTGGATCTCAATGTGGACACCCACACAAAGATGTAGACAGGGGTTCTCAGTTATGGTCAAGATTGTGGACACGATCAAAATCTAAGCGGATCTAATCAGCACCAAGATGGCAAACTAGTAACGGTTCCCCTACCCATTTAGTCTCCCCCATACCTTCTTCTCGGTTTCCTAACAGTAGCACCGTCGGCGAGTGGGTCTCTTCTCCTGCAAGGACGACGAAGTTCCGACGGCTGGTCGACATCAAATCCAATAGGAGACAATACTTGAAAAACACCGACTCCAGTAGTCAATCCACCTCGACAAGGCAATAATTATGATGGATTTTTCCATGGCAGAGATCGGCCTCTATTTCTTTAAAGCAGCAGCAATTAGCCAAATTCTGGCTAATTCATCACGGCTAGGCTCCGACTTTACGAGGTATCAAAGGCACCAGCCCTCTTGCTATGACGATGGTAGACTCCAACAGTAGAGCTCAGGCTTTTCTTCCCTTGCTCAGCTCCAAATAGATCAATGACACCTTCTCTTATCAACAATTTTCAAATATTTTCTCAGCAACGGTTGTGACGAACTCCGACAATACATGATTTGCGTTTATAGATCACTTCGCCAGCTTCATGTTGGTGACTACTTCGGAGCCAGGAATGACCAGTGTTGGTCAGAATATTGCGGTAAAATCAGCTCTTCGCAACAGTTTTCCCCTATTTTCTACCGCTACTCTGCTTAGGCAAGCTTCTTTTGGGTGATTTTTCAACAACTTGGGTCACCTTTGGCAAGACCTCTCAACTTAGGTTTGTTGATCACTTCACCGTATTCACTATAGATACCACAACAGAGCTGGGAATGACCGGCGTTGATCGGACATCGGCTGCAAAATTTGCCTTTCGCTGCGGCTTTCCCTTGTTGCCTCCTTTCTCTGATGGGTGATATCGTGGCAAAATTCCGACTATGGCAGGAGACTCTGGCGGCAAGTCTGGGAGGCGTTGTGTTGGGGGCACTTCAAGCTCCACGCCCATGGTCTCAGTCTAATCCAATACGGCCAATGTTGTCCATAAAAATCACTTAAAACTTGGATGCCAAACATGCAAAATAGAGATGTTATCCTCTCTTCTTAGTTGCCCGCAGGTTTGGGTACCACTCCGGCTTGGCTTTGACAGGGGCGAGAGAGCACTGGGAACGGAAAGGCGTCTTGGACGGACACCGGCTATGGTGGCGGCAATGCTTCAACGAGGTCCTTCAATCTCCTTGGTTACGCCCCAAAGTGATGACTTCCAATCCAGCAGCGGCGTTTCACAGAGTGGCACTGCAGCAACAATCCTCCAAACGGCGAGGGTGGCAGCAGATGACGGACAGAAAGTGGCTCCAAGCGACGGATGGCGGCTGTGCGGCAAGTGGTCCTCCTTTCCTGCACATGCAACAGCAGCAAGGCGATGGCAGTAACAAGGCCTTGGCATGATGACGAAACAGAGACGAAACAGCAACTAGAGGAAACCTTCTCCTCTCCTGGCAAGCAATGGTGACAGCATTCCTTCACACCATGAATGGCAACAAAAAATCCTCTTTTCCCGCACTGGTTTCCCACCTATTGACACCCAAAAGGAGAAGACCTCCTCCTCGCCACTTCTCGGCGTTGTCGGCTCTAATTTATCTTCCGAACACGAACTTGACAATGCACCATACTCCAAAGACCTCCTTGGTGGGAAGCGGAATGGCCATTTCCAACCCCAGGCAAGCGGCAGGATAACAAAGTAACAGCAATTACTCGGTTCCGGCTCTCTTGAAATTCAAATCGGGCAAAGCAGCAACACTCTGACGTCTCTCCTTGGCAGCTCAAAACAGAGCGCTGACAGGGTACTCTCTTTTTTCCCTACTCCGATCAATATCCTCGTGATTTTTTCCGGTTCGACAGCATCAAACTCCGGCGGGACTCGGCTTGGTCTGATCCGGGACGAGGTTGTCTTCGACTAGGTGTTGATGAGGGTCGCCGGAGCAGCGTCTCCGGTGAGGGGCTCCTTCCTCAAGCTTCTCTTCTCTGCTTTATGCGATCCCCTGCAAAAATAAAAATAAAAAGCAAAACCTCTATTGCAACGGGATGGCAAGACTTCAAACTTGTGTGTTTCAAGCGGGATAGCAGTAGGCAGCAATATGGGATGGCAAGAGGGCTGCTTGGTGAGGGAAAAAGGCTACACCACTCCAAAAGCTCTGGCAGCACCCGACTGCAACGAACAAGGATATGGTGAGGCTTTGACGGCGTCGATGTCAAAGACCTTTCTCTTCTTGACAGGGCTTCACGGCAACGACAGCAACAAGGCTTCACAACAAGGACCATGGGGAGCAGCAATTAAACTTCATAATGGCGACTTGGTGCGACCGGGGCATAAGGGTAGAATCCAGCGGGACTTCAGCTGCGAGGGTGGTAGCAGGACTTTAGCGGCAACACCCAGTTGGGGGTCGCCGGAAAAGTTCTTCAGCGAACGGCACAGCCCCGTCTTCTTCCAGTTTCTTTTTCTACTTTGTCTTTTTTATTTAAACCCCCCAACCCCCCCTTTTTTTTATTAATGCATTTTTTTATAGATTTTACCCTTTTATAGTTTTTTACTACGGGTATTAAATCTTCGCCTGACCAAATATTTTTAGTTCCTCACTTCAAGCCCATAAAATTCTCACCTTATTATTATTCTCTCTCTTCAATCTTGGAATAACCGTGATTTTTCTATGCGACGTAAAAATCATTCGTGTAACTCAATAAGTACTATCCTTGTATATATATCACTTGAAAATAAGAATCTTTACTAGCCATGATTAGGGTTGATCATTTGGTTTGGTTCAAACCAAACTAAATCACTTAATTAATCAAATTGAGGTAATTTAGTTAACTAAATAAAAATCAAATTAAAATTAATTGCTAAATTGAACTAATTCAATTTAATTTGTTTTTAACCGAACTCCAACCAAACTAACCAAATGATAAATGATGTTTTCTATAATTAATAGTGTTCATTTTATAGTGTTTATTATAATTATTTTCAAGTTTTATTTTTGAAATAAAGAATATATTGTTAGCACACGTTTAGAGGCTAATTATAAACTTATCATAAAAAATTACATAAATAATATTCTAATTGGAGGCATTGTGTAATAGGTACACAATATATAATATAATAAAATTTTATCTCTTACATAAATAAATTATTTTCAATAAATTAAATCAAAATAATAATTTTATAAACCTTTGCTATACATGATGATGACTATAAACATATAAAGACACACGTCCAATGAATAAAAAAAATGAAAGAAATGATGCAAATATGATTCTTTTCATTTGTTGGTCTACTTGGTTTCATTAATTTCAACCAAAAACCAACACTACGTTTGATTCATTTATGATTGCAATCAAACTACAACTAATTTGAACTATCATTGAACCGAGTTACTGAAATGAGTTTAGTTCAATTGTTTTGGTTGGTTAACCAAACTATGCTAGCCACTAGTTACAATGTTTGATTCTACAATTGAGGATGAGAGGGGCAAAATGTTCAAGACTACTAGGAACTTGAAAGGACACTCATCTACTCTAATTAGAACTTGAAAGGACACTCATCTACTTCCTAATTTGGATTTGAGAAAATGAACAAAATGCAATTAGGTTGGCTAAAAATAATGGAATATTTTATTAGCCTTGGTAGTGCCGTTTTTTAAAAACATTTTAAAACTCTATTTGGTTACATTAAATTTATGTAAATGATACGAAAATATAAAATGGTCAACCTTAATAAGTAGTATATGTATATGATATATTTTTTAAAAAAATTGATTCAAGTTCATTATATTTCTATTGAAATTAATTATGCTTACCATCAAGTTGATTATCCATATGTAACCTGCACATAATTTTTCCCCCTCTTTTTTCTTTTATCTTGAGCTAAGAAAATAAAAAGAAAAAAATAATTGCATGTGAAAGAGTACACAGGTGACCACGTAAAAGTCACCGTGATTATTTAATGCTCTTATTTAATGTAATCATACTTAATTTAGACATAAAATGATTTATTAAATATTATTGTATATATAAATATATTAAATATATTTATTGTTAGAGAAATTGACTATTTTAAAATTTTAACATCATTCACGTTACTTTTATACTAACCAAACGAACCTTAAAATAATTACAATTGTTTTCACTTAATCCAACCTAATCAAAATATTTAGGATTGGGTTCAATTTTGTCAGCCATCCCGTTGCGGTTCGGTCTAACAAACAGCCATTCCGAAATTTTTGGGTCGGTTCGAGGGCACCAACCAACCGGCTTAAAAAATAAAGACGCTCTGCTCTATTCCTTTAAACCCTAACCCTTCGCCGGAGACGCGCCGCCTCCTACTTTTCCGGCGATCCCTACGCGGCGGCCGGCGAGTTGCTGGCCCGGCTGCCCGACGTATTCCCCGTACCGCCGCGAGCAGACTTTGTTGAGCTATGGGTATGGAGGTTGTGGCCGGGGAGGGGTGGAGCTTCGCGACTCGGAACGGGCGCTTCATGTGCGGCAGGCCCTCAATTCGGTCGCATTGGGCGACGACGAGGATTATAGCCGTCTGATTTCGATTATATCTTTCAATGATGGCACTATTCCTGATCAAGAAGCTCTCCGTGCGGTAAATTTTCTTGCTTTATCTCGAAAATTGAAGATCCGTTGCCGAGTTTTCTGTTTCTTGAGTAGAATCTGTCTTTGTTGATCAGACGACCTTGAGGGCATTGTCAGAATCGGTGTCCTGTATTGACTTAATCCGGCATGAAACTCTACTTCATTCGGTGAGTATTTTGGCATTAAGATATGTTCTTGCAACTTTCTTGATTTAGGTTTTGGCTGGAAAAATTTATGTTCTTTTGGTGATTATGCAGCTGTTTGGGATGAGTATGTGGCATTGCGGACCGAGTGTAATGGACGCTTTCGTAGAATTATTGATATCCATGGTATCTTAATGCCCACTGGTTCGTTGTTTCAGTTTGGGTGCTATTTTTGTTTACAGTTAATATTTAGGTATATTGTTGTCCGATTCTTGTGTAGGCTGGTTCAAGTGGAAAGTTCATTGATGCATGTCTGGAGACCCTTGTGAACAATTTTTGCCCCCCAATAATATGTTACACATTTTAGATAAACCGAGTGGCCGGCTGTTGAAGCAGCAAGTTCTTGATCGGGTGCATTTTGGTTTGCATGAAATCTCAGATTTAGTACCCCTCACGCCTTCTAGATTGGACCATATAGTACGCAGTAGAATGCCAAGGGTACCTGCTGCAGAGGCTGTAAGTTTTAAATTTGAATTATTCTTTACTTACTCCTTGGTTGATTTTTGGGTCAAATTGATTGCACAGGACCTGCATTTTCTATGAAAGATTTTTTTAAAATAAAAATAATGTTGACACGTATAGTTTGAAGTTGGTTGTTGCAAATGCGTTTTTGTAAGTTTTGGCTGTATTTTCAGTTCTTTCCATATTGAGTGGGAATGCGGTTTGACTTTTTCGTACAATGGTATAAAAGACTTTTTTTATCAACGTTTGTTGGATATGTGTCAGTTCACTTATATTATTTATTTAACTAATATTGTTTTTCTTTGCACCTTTCTTAACTATTTTCCTGCCTTTGTTATGTTGTATACTGGTTAACTCTGTTTTTTAATTGTAACCAGTTGAGTGTGATATATGTGGAGAACATGCTTAGGCTTGAAAGTGGCGATCTTGGAGAATTTGTGGGAAGAATGATGCTTAAGGCTCTTGTTTACTGTCTTTTGGAATTAGATGTAAGTTTTTTCCAGATTAAGATGCCATGTCTCAAATTTTATTGATTAATGGTAGATTTCAATATTCAGAAATATTTTTTCAACATCAAATTCAGAAATTAATCTACAATACAAAGGCAAAAAAACTGATGAGGAGGAATTAGGGTGTAGTCCTCATGATCTACTCCTGTTACTCTTCTTTCATTTTTTATAGACATGTGCACCATAAGATGATAAGTACAGTTTAGTATGTAATCCCTAACTTATAAGTACTACCTACCAACTTAACTAAAACACAACTAGATAAATACAAAGACTTAGTCGACTAACTTGATTCCTTCAGCACTCCCTCGCAAGCTCAAAATACTCAACTAAGCTGAGCTTGTGCTGCAAGTCCTTGTGTCTTGCTTTTGGTAAGGCCTCTGTTAAAATGTCTGCTGCTTGAACCTTGTTGCATATGTGCCTCAGACAAATAATCTTGTCTTTGACCTTTTCTTACATAATGACAATCAATCTCTGTGTGCTTTGTCCTTTCATGAAAAAACAGGTTAGAGGTTTTGTGGATGGCCGCCTGATTGTCACACGATGGATTCATAGGATCAGATATTGGAAAGCCTATCTCCCCAACTAATTACTTCACCCAGATCAATTTAGTTGCTGCCTAGGCCATGGCACAATATTCTGGCAGTTAACCTAGCCACCACAGTTTACTTCTTTCCTTTCCAAAAATCATATTCCCTCCTAGTGTAATGCAGTAGCCACTAGTATATCTTCTATCATGAACACTGCATACATGATCTGCATCCACAAAACATTGAATATGTAGTGTGCTATTGCATTTCCTGTAAAACAAGTCTCTATTACGATATCTTTTTAAGTACTTCATAATTCTCAACAGTGCACTCCAATGTGGTACCCGTGATGCCTGCTTAAATTGGCTGATCATGCTGACTGCAAAAG
Source organism: Piper betle (assembly GCA_033002965.1). Lineage (NCBI taxonomy): Eukaryota > Viridiplantae > Streptophyta > Magnoliopsida > Piperales > Piperaceae > Piper > Piper betle. The sequence continues at coordinate 29,470 of JAURVB010001395.1, read as the reverse complement.
CTATATTTGGCCTGGTAACAGTCAAGTATATCATCTTTCTTCCCAACTATACGACTATAGGATCCTTGATCTACCATTTCTTTACCAATCTGGGATTCAAGTTTGGTGGATTCCTCTAGAGGAGTATCTGTAGCTTCCTCATTCTCACAACCAGTTTTCGATAGCAAGTCCTGCACATATTTCTGCAGATTCAACGGAATTTCATGTTTGCTCCTGGAAACAACTATACCTAGTTGCAATTTTCGCAAGTCCTTTATGTGAAGCTGAGATTGCAACCACTTCTTAGTCTTATCAATACCTGAAAAATCACTGCCACACAACCTGCTGAGGAGGATTTCACAAACAATTTGTTGAAACAAATTGAATTAGATGCTGCTGAGCTTGTTGAAACAAGCTCTAGGTAACAGTTTCAGCCCATAAATAGATTTCCTAAACAAACCTTCTCAGTCTCCCCCTCAACAACATATCCAGGAGGTTGAATACAAATTTATGTTCGATTAGAGTTTGAGACAGATCTGATGTGAGTGGTCAAGGCAACATTATCAGAATCCATAGGCAGTTCAGCCTCTAGCAGTGGGAATTCTAGACAAACGAAGACAAGAAACATTGAGAGTAGACAAGTCACTACTTGGAAGGAGTTGGTTTTTGGTACACACATAATGCACATCAAAGCCAGACAAAAAGGACAAATCTTTGAATTGTTCCTGGTACTTCGTCCTTGTCTCCAAATCCTTAGAGTAAGGCCAATACAAAGTAAGTTCTTCTGACTTTCCTTCTACACAACAATAGTCTTTGAGGGTTCTGCCGCCTTGCTTCATTTTGAATATCTCATCACACAGTTCATATATCCTATTCACATTGTTGTTTGCTGCCCAAGTCTAACTACTAATATACGAGGCTCCATAGAATTCTACATCCAAGAATGAACCTGGGCATCCTCCTTCTGCCATTGAGCATCTCCCATTTGAGTAATGACCTCCTTAATGTAATGAAGCTTATCTCTAGACATCAAGCAGGTCTTAATAGCAGTAGACCAGTGGACAAAGTTATGGCCATTTAACTTGGTGGTTGTAATAGACAAGCCACTCAAGAGGTCAGATAGGATGGGATGTCGGGTGCAACAGCAGGTGCTTTTCCTTTTGCATGATAGAGAAAGAAAGGTAGGGTGGTCACAAGAGGAGAAGAAGTATCCTCAGGAAGAAACAATGACCGAATGCAAAGATTGCATTCAAATAAAAAATCTTAGGCTCTATTCCATTGTAGTAAACAAAGGTAAACAAAACATAGCATACAAAGGTAAACAAAACTGACGTGGAAAGCGGGTGTAGTCCTCATTATCTACTCATGTTACTCTTCTTTAATTTTTATAGACATGTGCACCTTTAAGATGATAGGTGCAATTGTGTATGTAATCCCTAACTTATATGAAGTACCTAACAACTTAACTAACACACAGCTACTTAAATATATAGACTTAGACAAGTAACTTGACTCCTTGCACAATGTTTAAAGGTTTCCATAAATAAATCTAAGCTGTTTTGGCTAAATTGTGTGTAGGTAGAGATTGTCATAGAACCTGTTATAGCTGGAGAGGACTCAAACAAAGGCATATTTGAGATTGAGTTGGAAGATATATGTGAAAAGGATTATGAAGAAGAGGATATTGCTCATGAGGTATTGTCATGTGTAGAATCAGCTTTTATACAAAGACATTTAGTCATTGCTTGTGTTTTTCTCATCTCTGAAATAATTTGATGAAATTTTTATACAGGTTTCTAGAGGAACATATAATCGCGACAGTTTGGACAATAATACAGTTGCAAACAAATTAGACAGTTTAATGGTTATTACTTGTGAGCATCTCAAATCATGTGCAGAAGCTGGACGTATTGTCGAGGTTTTTCTTAGAAATGTTTTCCCTATGTCAGGAATATTTTCTGTTGAATGTTTTGTCTCTTTGGCACTAAAAAGATATTTCTATCATTCACCATGTGCTTGATTCTCTGTTTATTATAAATCTGTATATTTAAGAAAAAAAAAACACTGCCAATGCTTGTGCATTGTTGTTCCCAAGCCTGGACAAAGGAGGAGTGGTGGTATCGAGAAGGTCATCCGGCCATTAGAACTTGGTTATTTGTAATCACATGTATCATATTTTAGGATTCTTGTCCCCACCACCCCTTTTTTGGGGTATCAGGGGGAGGAGGAAGAAGAAGATGGTGTGTGATGTTGCAGTATTTTATTGAGGACTTTCCAATTGATTGAATGTAGAAGAAATTCAGATTTTCCGTCCTGTGTAGCTTGTGCAAAAATAAACCCTTTCATGTAATAACAATTTTAAATATCTATGTAAATTCTTAAAGATTTGTTTGGCACTTATTTTGAGTATGAGAAATTTAAGTGAGTGTGAGAAGTGAATTCTATCTGTGGTTCTTTTCTTAATCTAGGTTTTTGAAACACTTCTTGAGTCATTTGAGATGACTGTGATGACTGCCATTAAGTCAAAATTCTGTCAGGTAATTTCTTTTCATAATAGCTATTCAAAGATTACAGCCTTTTAAGTTGACCTTGTTTCTGCAGGGTCACCAAGATGACCCTCATATCTGTAATGCAAAACTCTGCTTTGCATGGATTCTATTTCTTTCTTTATTGCAGTTTCTGCTGTTTTATGTATGTTCATTGGATCCTGAAAGCTGTGGTTTGAGGTTTGCTGCTCGCTTGGCAGATATTTTTTTGGACAAAGGAAAAGTTCCACATTTAAGGTATTTGTATCTTTTAAGTTTATAGGAATTGTGGTTGGAAAGAGTAAAAAAAAGAGCCTATTCATGTGTAATCCTAATTTTGTGGGATTTAGTGGATGGGAATGATAAGATAGTTGAGAATAGTACAATTTTAGTTCTTATGTTTCTTTTAATTTTAAACATACTATCTAGCTTTAACTGTGAAAGTGTCATCATGTCCTTAAAGCTTTTGTGTTTCTGACCTCACTCTTTCTTTTGTGATGTATCTGCCCATAATTTCAGTTACTTTGTTCCTTCAGGATGGTTGCTGTTTCTTATCTTGCTAGTTATTTATCAAGAGCAAGATTTCTTAGCATATCATTTGTTACTAAAATATTGCAAAGGTATTTTGCCTGATACTTGCCTTGGGAAACAAAGAGCTGTTCGAAGTTCTAATTTTGTCTTGCATTTGTGACTCTAGATTGGTGGACTGGTGTGTCGAATACTGTCATGTGCAAGTAGTTGATTTGAATCCAACTGTCTATCAGGTTTTCTACTCTGGTTGCCAGGTATGAAGCACCATCCTCCCTTGTGATGAATTTTCAAATTTTTAACACTGCCTACCAGTTGTGGTTTATGTTATTCAACCTAAATTGATCCACACTTTTTTAATATTTCCTTCATACTTATACTGGATTTTAAAAAAAATTTCATGAGACTGGGTTAGAAGAGTTCAATTTTGTGTTGGATATTGCTGGGAGGAATTTATTTAGGAAAAAAATAGTGAGAAATGGAGCCATGACTTGTGCCTTAAGTTATAATCGGAGGCGATGTTGAGCAATATGCTGAGTTGTTTTAGAAGAGTTGGAAAGAAGCTCTTCTCAGAGAATTCAATTTTGTTTTAGGAATTGTTTGGAGGAATTTATTTAGGAATGACTAGTGAGAAAGGGGCCATGTCTTGTAGCTTTAATTATAACCAAAGGCAATGTCGAGCAATATGCTAAATTGTTCTAGAGGAGCTGGAAAGAAGCTTTTCTGAGAGGTTAAATAGCTAGATGAATGTAAGAGGAATGCAGGTTTTGAAAACTGACAGGTTTAGAAAGCATCTAAAAAGGAAGTTAGGAATGTAATTATCTATCCTAATTATATGGCTTTTGCATGTGTCTGTTTGAAGTACAATGAAGCTGTGAAATTTTGGGGTAGGTGAAGAAGTGGGAATTTCTGCGATTTTTTGGTGTTTAAGGATTTTAATATTTTTGGTGAATGATGCAAATTCGTATGATATTTGGCCAATAGTTTTTTGTATAAACAACAAGGCTGGTGCAGTGAGTATGCTGTGCTTATGGAGTAGTTGAGCGTGCTTATGTTATGGAGTAGTTGAGCTAAGGAAAAATTGAACGGGCCACTAAATTGGTGAGGGAAATAGAGATATACAATGATATTAATTAATCACATAGCAAAGGATATGATTATAGTAAAGGCCCTTGCAAGTATTCTTGTCTGGTAGTCAAACAGAGTGAGAGATTGGAAGAATGTGACAATTGAATAAAGTACAGTAAGTTTAGGTGGTTTCCCAGCTTGTAATCATGGTTTGCCTTTTCTAGAAATTCTTGCCGGAGTCCTGGTCTTGACAGATCAGTGAGACTGAGAAATGGATTGACAGTGATGGCAGCTTCTGCTAAGTAGGTGACAACTGGAATAGTTTTGTTCATATGGGCAATGTATCATCTGCCTTGACGTATACTTTCTTACAAATGTCTAAATGTTCTTCCAAGGTGGAGTGATGCCCTTTTAGTCTTCTAATTATGTTCAGTAAGTTTATCGATTTTATCTAAGGTTTAAGGCTAGTCAGATCCGGACGATTGTTATAACATATTCCACATTTTTTGCGAATATGGGCAATTGGCTACACTTAGACGTCTCAGAAATTCAACATAATACTTATTATGTTGAAAAAAGAAGCCTCAGAAATTTATTAGACGAGCTTACCATTATTTTATATGCACATGTTCTGTGAAAATATTTTTGTGATGTAGCTGTCAACTTGTCATCACTTCCTAGGCATTTTTACTCTCGAGCATAGTGTAAGGTCTTAAAGCCAATTTGGTTGTAAGACCCAATCAGCAACTAAGCATGGTGATAGGACCTATTTATTTTTAAAATTTCAAAATTGCTATCGTGGATTTTTAATGAGAGTTTCCTTACAGCTGATTGGGTCTTACAGCCAAATTGGTGAGCTCTTGTCTGCCTTGTATTTGTCTTCATGTTATCCGTCATGTTTTCTTTTAACTTCTGATTGATCACTATCATTACCACCATCTAAGGCTTACTTATTATTTACTACAGTTATCTTGAATTCACTGTCTTAATGCAGGCTATCTTATATGTGTTGTGCTTTAAAATGAGGCCTATGATTGATATCCCTCATCTTAGATCACAGCTTTTTCACATGCGTCTGGAGGTTATCCTCTTACATCGGCTTAATCCTTTGAAGGTATGCTCGGAATTTCAGATTGTATCAGCAGTAGTTTTATGGTTTCATTAAAATATTAGCTTGTGTTAAAGCATTGTTTGCTGCATAGATTGGCGTTGTGTATCTATCAGACAGTTTTTCTCTATTGATGTATATTTAACATGCAAATCAGTGGTTGGGATTACAAGATGGTGGTTTTGTTATCTTTTTGCAAATGGGATTGATTGTCAAAAAAATAAAATTTTCTTGGTTGGCAAATTTGATGTATCTGCCCCATGCTCTTTGTTAAATTGTGGAAGTTGCTGGTTTGTTTGGTACAGGATTGTTTACCTGTGAGAATCTTACCTCGTGTAAAAAGATATTATTTATGTTGTATTGAGGAATCTTTACCATTGAATTTTCATAGCCTTGTCACCTCGGACCCTTCAGATTTCTGTCAGTGTCGCATGTCAAGACCTAGAAGCTGTTTATTGAGTGTTTGATGAATGTGTTATTTTTCCCCTAGGTATGCTTGCCATCTATTGTCAAAGAGTTCCTTCGGCAAGCTAAAGCTGCAGAACTGTTTAATGCATCAGAGAAGCTCTTATTTAGCGACTTGCTTGAGTCAGATCTCTCCAAGGCGTTCGGAGGCGATTGGAGGCTTGATACATTCTTCCCGTTCGATCCTTTCTTGCTGAAGAGAACTGATAGGTTTATCACCACAAGCCATATCTTTTTGTTACAATCACTCATTCGATATATTGAAGCTTGTCAAAACAATCCCCTCTTTGTCTAGGAAATCATTATGTTTGTCCTTGATTGTCTTTTGTCTCCTTATTTTTTTCCTTAAAATTCTTAATAAAAAGAGTTATTGTCAAAGTCACCATAGCAGATATCTAGAATTTAAATAACGAATTACAGTGCAATCTTAATACTTCTGTTTGAGCGGTTTTATATTTTGGAGCACAAATAACAAATCAGCTGAATATTTCTGATAGCTTTTTTTGCAGCAATTTTGTATGTGCAGAGCATGTTTATATTGTACTAATATGTTTTTGTTTTGCTTAAAATTTTTTGAAGATTTATCCGACCAAACTTTATGTTCTGGTCAATGGTGAAAACTACATACGCTCCTGATGCTGTAGAAAGTGATGATGACGATGATTTGGATGTTGAAAATAGGAGATTTGCTGAAAATGGCTATCTGGATCAGGATTCTGCTGGGGAGGACGATGTTGAGATGGATGAGTTCGAGACTACAATGAACAAAATGTCCATTACTCCAGGCAAGAACATTTTAGTAAATGGTCTGCCATGTCAACGTATGCCAGCCAGGATTCAGCCATCAACAAGCCCATGGTAGACATGGATAAAATAAGACAAAACTGTTAGTAGCGCACTGATTTTTTGTGGAATTGTATGCTGAAGATAGGCACACATACAGGATGATGGGGTTGAGTAATCCCTGCGAGTAATAATCGTGCAATGAGCTGAGTCGAAGAGGTGAAAGGCATGTCGGTTGGAGCATGTGTTTTTTTTCAAATTAGAAGGGGACGGGTATATGTAATATATTTCACGGGCAATTAGTTGGCGTTAGCATGCTTAATATTATATATTTTGTTGACACATGTAATTGTAAAATAATACAGTTTGTCCCATAAATATCTTAGTAATTTGTTGCTTTCAATTGATTTGAAGGATGAGATTGTGTATTCCTGCTTGTTTTCATGCTTCTCGGGTCCGAGAAGAACCGTATATTGTGCAGGTGATGGTGCTGATGGTCAATTCCTGAAAACTGATGTGGGTAAAGACAGCAGAACATTTTGGGGCTCTGTTGCGTTAATTGCTGAAGAATGCTAGTTCTGTATGTCCTCTGATGTATTGTTTTAATTGATCCTTTTTTTGTTTTTTCACAAAGCAACCGGTATATTGTTTTAATCCTTGCCATTCCAAACAAGCCTTTTGTATCTTGTTTAGCATTTTTGGTGGGAAGGAAGAGATTCGAAGCTGGTCTGGTTGAGCTAGAGTAAAGATCCGCTGGATTCCTTGGACCTTGGCATTTGACAAAAATTTGACTTGTCTTACGGTTATGAAATTCTTTACAAATTTTACAAGTTTTATAAATAAAATTTATAAAATTCATTCTTTTAATTCCATACGTTAATGTTTGCTGTTCCTTGCAACTCTTTCACGCCATCAACATACAACTCACACCAAAAACCTCGCGAAGAATCGAATTCAAACAAGCTCAACATGTCCCTCCGAGCTCCCCTGCTTCCCGCCAACCACCTTCGTAGGCTCCTGCTCATCCTCCTCCACCAGCTTGTACGAATAAAACCTCACACAAATCGCAAAGTAGACGATGTTCACCACCTGCAATCCGCTGACCAACCAGTAGTAGCACTCCAACCTCCCCTTGTTGAGGTCCCCGTCCGGCAACCAGTTCGTCTCCTCCCGCTGTACTTGTGCACCGACCACACCATGAACGTGTTCAAGTAGTTCCCGGCCGACGCCGACAGCCAGAACAACGCCGCTGCCGTGCTCCTCATGCTCTCCGGCGACTGCTCATACAAGAACTCCAAATGGCCCACCATCACGAACGCCTCGGCGAGGCCATGCAAGCTGTACTGCGGCACCAGCCAGAAAACGCTGATGGGTATGGTCGAGCCGGGCTCGTCCAGCAGTCCGTGGTCGCGGGCGGCGGCCTTGCGCTTGATCTCGACTAGTGCGGAGACGACTGTGGCGACGACGCCTACGACGAGGCCGACGCCCATGCGCTGGAGGTAGGAGATGCCGCGGGGGTTGCGGGTGAGGCGGCGGAGGGAGGGGACGAGGAGGCGGTCGTAGAGGGCGATGCCGAGGAGGAGGGTGAGGACGGTGAAGACGGACATGGAGGCCGGGGGAACTGGACGGTGGTGCTGGGCCAGAGGTGGCGGTCCATGGTGCGGGCCTGCTGGATGGCGAATGTGGTCTGCTGGGCGGCGGCGGCGGACAGAAGGATGCCGACAGACCAGATGGGGAGCATCCGGATGATGGTCTTGAGCTCCTCCACTCGGTGCACCGTCGATAGCCGCCATAGCTTCGGCTCGCCCGAATCCTCGAAGTCCTCCCCTTCCTTCACGATAGCTGCTCGATCCAAGAACCTGCTCATGCATGCAGTTTAGATTTGATTAATGATGATGATTATTGTAAATAAATATTGATTAATGGATGTGCTAAAGATTTGTAAATGGACACCACTGCTATTGCTCAGTTTTTTGGGGTACTTAGATATGTAAATTTTAATTACGTAGCTCCTTTTCTAATATCTCAAATATGAGTTTTAATCGGGAAGATATCGTGCCACGCCGGACTTGAATTAGAAATAAATTTTAATTTTATAAATAATTTTTTATTAAATAATAAAATAAACTATGATAATTTAATAGATTAAACATATATTTTGTCTGTCCATAAATTTAAAGATAGATTTTAATTTAATGTGAAGATATATTATAATAATTTAATATATTATTTTTTATTTTGATTTATTAAATTTTATACTTTTTAAACTTTTGATCGAAGGCTAGTATTGAGCTCCTTTGTTATTAATAAGAGTGGATTAGGAGATTAGAGTGTGTTTAGTGTTAATTTTAACATAGATTTCTACCAATCAGTTAATTCCAAGAATAAAGCAATAATTATACACCTGATCTGTATAGCCAGCAGGACACTTTGTACAATGTACACCCTAGGAGAAAGATTTCATGATGTGTGTATTTTGGTCACAAATTGATTGTGTGCCTTTAAAAATATATGTAGAACTTACTTCAATTGATTGGTATGGAGGAGGCTCCCATCATACGAAATGTATTGATCTAACTCCTTGTTGACATATAGATGGGATGGATCATCCGGCTTAGGAGCTTTTCTCTTCTTCATAGCAGCAACCACCACTTGGGCTAACCTGGTCATGGGGCTTCCCCCAGGTTTGAGACACCTATAGAGAGGGTGACCAAGAACAAAGGCGACAACTGAGATGGCCATGGCTATGGTAGGAAGGCCAAGCCCCCAACCCCAACCTACATTGTCTTGTATGTACACAACCACGGTGAGTGCTATCAGAGTGGCCATGCCCATGCAGAAGTAGTACCAGTTGAAGAAATTCGGTGTCTTGGCTTTCTTTTGGGCGCCCTTCATGTCGAACTGGTCGGCGCCAAAGGCGACCACGCAGGGGCGGATTCCGCCGGAGCCGAGGGCGGTGAGGAAGAAGGAGATGTAGAGCATCCAAAGTTGGAGGGTGGAGGCTTGCTGGCATGTTTGGTCTGGACGGCAAGGGGGCGGCCTTAGTGATGGTAGAACTGCTGATACTGTGAGGCTTATCATCCCCTAGATTAAAACATGATGCCTATAATTTAATTTGTGATATTGATTAATTTTTTAGTTCAAAAATTCAAAACTAGGGTTAGACCCGAAAGGTTATAAAGTGAAGTAGAACCCACCCGGCTCCAAAGTGACTTAGAGCCAACTTAGTATCAATTATACTAATTTTCAGTAAATAATTGAAAAGTGGTAACAAGAGCAAATATTTTTTTATAAAATACCAAAAATTTAAACATGCAAATTAATTTAGTTAAAAATATCAGTTTAACTATACTAGAAGAAAAATATATATTTTAATAGTTGATTGGTTAAATCAAGGGTCAATTAATGGAGTCATGCGTTCTCATTATAGAGTGTCCATACAGAGTTTTGTTCCGGAAGCCATGAAGTGAAGTGGAGATAACTTGAAGAACTTTTAGGGCTAAAGCAAAATTTTTGAAGTATGATCTTGTTATTTTATGTCGAGTGTGATATATTTATATTTATTAGATAAATTATAATGACATAAAAAACGTAAACCACATGAGCAGTACAGCACAGTACACACTATTGAAAGATTTATTATTTTGTTAAAAAAACTGGCACAAGAATATCAACAGTTGTTAATACTAATTTTTCTCATATACATACATATATATATATATATACACACACACAGAAATTTTTAAGTTTTGTTTGTCAAGAAAAATAATTATTATTTCATAAATTTTACGTGGAGACTCTTTGAAAAGTGACTTAACCTAGAGCTCGAAACATATCAAGTTATAAAATGTCCCTGAAAAATTGTATTATAAGTTCCCAAATCGTGAATGTACGTATTATGTACGTTGAGGATGGAAAAGGTATATTTTTATAGGTATTATAAATAATATTTATCTCATCATCTATCTACCATACACCTCAATGTCTTCAGATCCATAAGAGTGACCCAGAACTTGTGCAACATAAACAGACGATCTTATCGAGAATGAGGAAAAAGATAAGACAAAGAAATATGCGCAGAGAATATATAATTGCCCAATTGTTAGAACACCTCTCAATCTTAGTTACTGACGAAAACTCTTTACCAGATCAAATTTTCCTTCTGTTAAGAAACCATGATCATAGCAACCTTGCATTTTGTAGAAGATGGCCGGCATATATCTAAGCTAGATGCAGAGATTAGAGATGGCAGAGATAGATGCTTTACCAACTGGTAGATGACTGAGCCGGTGGTGATGGTCCAGAACCTGCCGGCGAAGGAGTCGGCTATTACAGCACCGATGATTGGCGTAAGGCTTCCTGTTCCTGCGAAGTTGGTTAGTGTGGTTGAAGCCTTAACCAGAGGCATGTGTAGCTCTTGGGTCAGATATGTTATCATGTTGGCATGGAAACCAGTCGCCGCAAATTTGTCACAAAACTCATTGGCTGGTAATCACCAAACAAGCAAGAAGAAGAAAACTCACATTACACAAATTTCTCTGTTCCATTATTTTAGGTGTTATAGTTGGGAAAGAGATCATCAAGAAGATCGGGTAAACTTCACCTAAGATGAATGGCATGGCTCTGATGCCCCCAACCTTCTTTTTCTTTCTCTGATCAGCTCCATTATCCGCGGCCATGTTTGCCGAGCTAGGTAGAGATTCAGTCATGGGCTTCTTCTCTTCCCCCTCTTCAACCATTTTTTTACTTGGATAGAATATTTGTGTATAACTTCAAGGCAATTTATTGAAGTATAAATAGACATCTGGTAGCGACCGGAAGAGAGTTTGGACCTTCTTCCTACTGTAGCTCCGCTTTTGTTTTTGACATTTTATATTGTGAATGATTGTAATGCAACCGGTGCCTAATAAAACATTGAGACGGTGAAAAGATTTAAAGATGGTATTTTTCTGTCATTGCTTGGGATTAGTCGATTGGATAAAAATTTATATATAAACCAGCGATGGATAACAAGGGGGTGATATGCTTTTCACTTCATAAATCATGTGGTATGCTCCTTCATGGGGATGTAGGCCTACAGTAACCTGATTTTTACCTCTGAAATGTGTGTTCTAAAAATCAGAATTGATAATTGAATCGGTTTTTTAAAAACTTTAATTTTACCGGTTCAAACAGGTTGATGACCAATTCGTGGCTTATTTTAAATTGGTAAGTTTAATAAGATTTTATCTATGCTTGTACGAAAATAAGTCTATCAAGGACAATAAAATTAAAATAAAAAAATAGCAATGAAGTATAAATCTTTTTGTCAAATTATATTTGATTATAAAACGAAGTATTCTTAATCAAATTTTATGAATGTTAAAGTACTAAATATTATAGATAACATTAGTAATAAGATTGTACGTTAAATTCTATTATATTTGCATTTGTTATATCTTTATCTATTTTATAATTATTAAATATTAAAATATATAAATTCTAGTAAGAATAGTGGTGATTCATAAATTGCTTATAAATAAATAGGTCAAACTAAATTTAAATCGGGCGATTCAACGATTGATTCTAGCGATTCAGTCTAGATATATATTTTTTATTCAAATTTTATCGGAGTAGAGTTAAATTGCTGAATCCAATCGGTTCAAACCAATTTTCACAACAATCATCTTAATTATGGGATTGCATATTTTTATTCCTTCACTCTATATCTAATGAACGACACCTACTTAATTTTGACTATCATTCCTAACTTATGTAAATCTAATTTACCTATGATTTAGAGATTGATTGCTTAACTTGTAAAGTGCGGTAGGAATGCACGTACGTGTACGGACAAATTAAAATTCATCGGAGAGTCCTCCCTACTTACATCATGTTGAGTATATACATGCCCATAAAGTCAATTAATTAATCAGTTGTAGGTCACACAAGAAGTTAAACATGATTATAAATTTTATATTAAGCATTATTATCTTAACTTGTATGATTAGACAAAAGACCAAAAGGTAATTGATTAGACGTGAATGAAGAGGAGGCCATTATATATCTAGCTACCTTCTAGAATAATTAATTACTGATGGGTGATGACTTGACTAAAACGATGGCGTATGCTAAACATAGATTTTAATTTTATAGAAAAATTTTCGTTGATGGATTATAATAATCTGATATATTAAAAATACTTTTTTATTTTATGGACAGACATTAATTAAATGATATAATCTAATTTTTTAGTGGTGGTGTGTTTATAAATTTTTAATTTGAGTTAAACATTTTAAAAAGTTAACTCAAACTTGTTATGTTGTACTTGGGCCAGATCAATATAACAAGTATCAAGCCAATCCACCATTGGATGATGGGGGCATATGTTGTAACGATAGGCTCATGATCGGAATATCGGATTTCCAAGGAAGAAATTTCTTAAATATAGGCAAAATAGAAGAACACAAAATAGCTAATCGGAGTAAAATCTAATATATTAGTATTAGAGATGTAATTGTGATCTTCAATTTCGGTTAATTATTTTTGAAAAGTTGACTTAGACTTGTAATATTGTACTTGGGCCAAGTCATTACGAATATTATCAAGCCAACCACTCTTTGGATGATGGGGGCTTATGTTATAATGATAGGCTCATGAGCGGAATATAGAATTTCTAGGGAAGGAATTCTTAAACATAAAATAATTAATCTCAAGTATAATACTAGTAATTATATTAATATTGAAGATGTATTTGTGATCTTTAGCTTCGATTTAAGCATTTTATAAAAATAACTAAATTTATTAGTTTGTACTTAGGCCGAATCGCGGTAAATATTATTAATTAATTAGGCTCATCAGCTCGCACTTGAGTCATATTATAATGATTTGATATATATATATATATATATATTAATTTTTTTATACCTTGATTGGTTGAATCTTCTATATTTTAGCGGATTGTGATTTTTTATTCCCTCCTACTTTCATCATAGAAAAAATTTTGATTCTCTTTTTATTAGTAAAAATAGATTATTTAAATATTATAACAATATATAGAGAGCTTAATTATATGTATCAATGCATGTAAATGATCAATATCAATAGTTAAGTTTGTTTTTAGAGAATGAGATTGACATAAAAGGTGGAGTTTGCTGGGGTCATGATACGGCCACTTGTCAGGGTTAAAGAGGTGGAATGCTTTAAGGTTGTACACAAGAAATTGAAAAGATGAGTTTAATAATAATAAATATTGATAATGTTTATATCATGATTACTTATAGTATAATATGACTTGTTTGTATATAGAGGAATTTGATAAATTGTAAATTAAATATTATGAGATTTTGAAAGACGTAATCCCAAACACGAAGTCTCCACCAGTGAGCCTCAATTGTGAGCCTCACTCTGAGAATTTTCTACATTAATTTACTCTTATAGATATATAATATTAAATTACGTTTACATTTCAACATCTCTTCCTTTAAACATAATTTACTTCACTTTTGGCTATCGTGGCACTATCTCTCTATCATCTTTGTCATTTTTTCTAATTTCTTTCTTCATTAATAATGCTTTAATCTTCGTCATTTCATCTTCCTCGCTTAAATAACTTGCTTTGAAGATTCTTCTTTTTTGTTATCCACTAATGTCTATGGGAAGCCTGTAAGTTATATCTAATGTTTAAATACGGTTTGTGATAAATCTTAGAGCCATTTGTTAATCATCTTGGGAATGCTTTTTCTTTACCACATAGTCATAACTTACTCCATTTTGAGCATCACTCTATAGATTCTTGAGTGAAAGTATATATCATAGTTCTGAAACTCCTTTTTAATTAAGAAAACTTCCTGAGTTGATTCCACTCCATAACTCCTTTTTAACTATAGATTCCACTCTACGGGTGATTCCATGCTAATTAATTATATCATAAAAGTTATCAAAATATATTATCTTACTTTTAAATTAACTAAATTGATATTTTTTAAGTAATGTAAATTATATATTTATCAATTTTAAATGTTAAAAGAGAAATATATACTAATTTCATACAACTATTTATTTAGATATATAAAATTTTAAGATAAATGACTCTGAGTCAACTTGAAGTCCATTCGAGATGACTCAACTCCGTAACATAACAAGTCGAGTTCGAGTTTTGAGTTTTTAAAACAGACAACTCCAATTTAGCACAACTTGATGGTCATAACTCCATTTGATTGCACGAATCAAATAATAAAAATTATTGACACATCATTGTCTTTTTATAATTTAGTAAAACAAATCATCAATGGTAGAATTATTTTATGTCATATATTTAATGATCTAAAGGTTTAAGAGAGAAAAATACACGTTTTTTCTTACTTTTTATCTCACATTGAAACTTCAATATAAATAACTTAGATTCAACTTAGGAGCATTCTAGCTCCAAGACGACTTTAATACTTCCCGTTGAGTTAGCTGGGATTATAATTTAATCTAAATATGGAATCAACCTGTCCGGGTCACCCTTAACTTTTAGAATAAGATTGCATTGCAACCACCTTCGGAGGTGCTAATTAAGGGCGAAGATCCAACCATTGTTTGTCCATAACAGTCCGAATAGGTTGGAGATGGTTGGAATTGGTCGTCGTTGCCAAGAACTGGCGGAAATTTTGTTCCCAAGAACTGGCGGAATTTTCTTTCAAGTATAACAAAAAAATACAGAGCAAAACAAGGTCATTCTACAGCCTCAGAGTTATCACTATGAATGTTCACTCATCACTAAAATATGTTTTTGAGAGACCTTGATGAATTGAGTTGCATTGACAACATTAACTAATTAATTAGGCATAGGGATGAATTCGGATATCCGATATCGACAAATTTGATCCGAATCCGACCCGTTGATATCCGATCCAAAAGAGTTTTAAATCGGAGTTAGATTTGAACTTTTTGGATATAAAATATATCCAAAAATATTCTGATCATATATGTATTTGTGAAGATCCAATTCACATTTGATCCGAATAAATATTTTATAAGATTATGTTTCAAAATATTTAAAAATAATATTTCTTATTTTTATATTAATATTTATATTATTTTTATTAACCGGGTCGAATTCGGGTCGGATACAAGTCATGCAGATACAAATCAGATACAGATATGGATAAAAAATGAATATAATTTTCGGAATGGGGTTCGGTTTGGATCAGATTTAGACATGACCATATCTGACCCAAACCCGAACTCATCCCTAACCGGCTATATTAACACCTATTATACCCAACAACAAATAAATGGTCAAAAAGAAATTAAAAAACACACTCGGACAGATCAATGGTTCATTTATTCTCTTTGAATCCACATTGACTGGCACCTGGAGAAAGAGGGGACGACAATGGTTAGAGGGCAAAACATCAGCTTCACCACTATGGCCACTTCCTGCTACGGAGTTCCTTATAAACGACGATTGTTCCTGCAGAACCCATGGCATGGATCCCCTATTTCAACAACTGCAAACCTCTTCTTTTACCAATCAACCATGCACAACAGCTGCCACACCACATTCTTGTTTCATATGGCATCAATCAAAATGGAATTCAACTTCTCTGCAGATTGGGATGGTTCAAAAATAAAGAAGAAATTAAAATTTCTCTAAGAGATTCCTTATCTGATCACAGGTCCTTTCCTATCTCCAAGTTTAAGAGGCCATGTATACGTATGGGATGACGCATTTAGTCGATGGCCATAGTGTCCAGTAACAGTGAAAGAATTCACCGACGTATATGTTTCTTATTAGATATGGCGGTCCCATGCATGCAACGTCGATTAAGAAAGGGGCCTCCAATATGTCGCTTGAAGTTGCAGGGTCAGATATACACCTAACAAAACTCCATCCAAGTACTATCATATATTGATCATATTATATGTAATCTCATCATCTTCTTGTAGAAAAACAAAATTGCATTCTCCTTTATATTTCAGTGGCATCCCTTTCTTAGAATTCACGTTTGTGACATTGTTCTACTTTCCTAGCTCATACTTGATTAATTTTATATATATATAAAAGAGAGAGATATATCCGGATGGATTTTTCTGATCGTTTTCGAACACATATGTCGTCATACTTGTCCGCTTACTAACCTACTCGCCCACATCTTAGACTACTTCAATTGGCTGAATTTTAGAATTAGACGTGTCAATGGCTTATTAATGATTGGGGATTATGATACATATGCACTCTCTCAAACACTACAGATCATAATTTCTCAAAGTGGTTAAACTAAATTCAAGATCTATAATTCATCCCTATTAATATATCGAATCTTACCCTCATTAAGTATTAAATGTGATATTAATTTAGAATTATCACAATTCATCCATCTTAGAGAATTCCATCATCAAAATTTCTATATTCAACCTATAGTTAGCGACCTTAGCCCACTACCAATTCATTGTCTTACCGTAGTAGATATTAAATGAGAGAAATTTACCATTAACACAATCCACTCACCTTAAAAAATTCTATCATCAAATTTATACACCCTATGACTAACGACCTTTGTATACCTCCAATCTACTAATATGTCAGATCTAACCCCCGATGAGTATTAGATGCAACAATAATTTCAGACTTATCATAATCCACCCACCTTTCAAAATTTTATCATTGATGCAAATGATTTCAATAATTATTTTCTATTTCTAAATAGATTTTAATCCAATAAAAAATATTGATTTCAATGCTGAAAACAGAATACTAGAATACTATCGTGCTGTATCTAAATTCTTAAACCTTCCTATATTTATTATATAACAAAGTGATAATTTAATTAATTATCAATCAAACAACACCAACTAATTCTAAAGTTATTAATCCCCAACCACTTTGCTCTTCCTTAGTCCAAAACCAACAAGACCCACACTATTATTGTAACACCCTAAATCCAGTTCATTCTTGAACCGAACTGGAATATTACAAGTCATCCGAGTAAGTCAGCTAACCCAAACATAACCTGAAAGGATCCACTTTATTTTTTTTAAGATGGAAGATAACTTTTGTTATGCATGTATAGAATGCTCAGAACCTACCATGATTCTACATAAATAAAATGACTTATGCAATCACACTTAAAACTAACAAAGAATGAGAAAACTGATAAATCATAAAACAAAATGGACAGAGTGTCTCTTGTAAGTACAACAAGGATTCCCCTGTCAAACAATAGATAATAAACATATATAGCAAACAACACACACAACATTTTCACTTGATTGTACAATTCATTCTGAGTTAAGTTTGGACTCAACTTCTAATTCACATCCGTACAAAATTTCTAGACTAGGTCTTGACCCCCATCTACTATTCATGTACATGATCAAAATATTTTGACCATATTCAGTATGCCATCATATTATCACTTGTGGTAAATATCACACTACATAATCACATTTTTTTCATTTTATTTTAACAATCTCATCATGACATGTTCATAAATATAATATTTAAAACATTCTATAGTCAGACAGATGTACGTGCACAAGATGCCACTGTTCCTTCGTTCAAGTTGGAATATCAAACTCCTGCTCTTTACTTATATATATATATATATATATATATATATATATATATATATATATAGAGGGTGGGGGCTGTACTGCAGCACAGCCAAGATGGCTGTGCTGCAGTGTTTCAGCCGTTGGATCAAATCCAACGGCTGAAACAAGCCCCCTATTTCCCCCTTCTCCATCAAAAAAAAAACTTTTGCCGCCGCCGGCCGTCGTCGCCACCGGCCGCCGCGTCGCCGCCACCCCGGCCTACGCCGCTACCCCGGCCGACGTAACCGCGGGGGACGGGCGGCGGATCTAGCCGCCCCGCCTCTTCCCCCGCCGGCCCGCCACCCCGCCGCCGTGCGACACGGTCCCCCGCCCGCCACCCCGTCGCGCCCCCCTCGGCCCCCGCCGCGCCCCCCTCGGCCTCCGCCGGCCCCCCGCCGCACCCCCCTCGGCCCCCGCCCGCCACCTCGCCGCGCCCCCCTCAGACCCGGCCCGCCACCCCGCCGCGCCCCCTCGGCCTCCGCCCGCCACCCCGCCGCGCCGCGTGTAAAACCCACGATTCGAGTTAGGGTTTTATATTCAGAACCGGTCGGGTCGACCGTTATTTTTTCGAGTTGAGTCAGTTTCAGGACACGTGTACTGAGCCGATGTCAGTCGCGTGTATGAGCTATGAGGGTCATGCGTACCCAAGTATATGATGATAACGTCATGAACACAGCAGAACAGAATGAGTTATCAGATATATGAGAGTATGCCAGTCATTTTTTTATTATTTTTATATAGAGTGGATCGTAGAATTAGTATTAGGCCGTTTACCGCGTTAGGACGCGTTCGGGCAGTCTGGGTGGGTTGTTAGTCATAGAGCATATCATTATAATATTGTGGTGTTGTTTGATTTTACGGGATTTTTCCCGATTTTTATGAATTTTTTTAGGATTTAATACGACTTAGTTATTATACTTGACTCGAGCCGAAGACGAGTCAAGTCTTAATTACAAGATTGCCACCCAACCTTTCTTCTCCACCCCCGACCCTTCCTCCCCCACGCCCAAACCCTAGCCGCCGCGCCGCCCCTGTTCGCGCGCCACCGCCGCCACGACCGACGCCGCCTGGCCGTCGATCGACGCCGCCCAGCCCGGCCACGGCGTCGCCCTGCCGCCCCGACCAGGCCCGGCCACGAACTGGCCGCCGCGACGCGAGGAACCACCGCGGTGACGCAACGCTTGCGTCGCCGATCGCGCCGCCGCCGACCGCCGCCACCACGATCAAGTGGTCGGCTTGACGTCCTCGACCCCTCAGCTGCCTTTCCCGACCGGAACGGAGGCCGTCGCCACCGTGGCCGGCCGGATCTAGCGACCCATCGCCGCCGGCTCTGTTCTGCCGTTTTCCGGCGAGCCGCCGCCTCCATTGGCCACGCTGAGGTCATAGATGAGTCGGGCTCGCCGAGCCGGTTCCGAGGGTACCCAACACGACCCCTTTCCGACCAGTAGATGCCACCGGCGATTGTCGCCGGAAAACCACCGGAAGTCGCCGGAAAACCGCCAGTAGCTGTCGGAAAACCGCCGGAAAATCGGAATTTCTGGAATTCGCTGGAATTCACCGGATCTTCCGCGGGGCTCACCCAGTGGAGCCCGATCGAGCTTCGGACGCCGATGAGCGCCGAATTTGAGCTCCGAGATGCGCGACGGAACCCTAGCCGTCGCCGATTGCCGACGACGTGAGGTATAATTACCTCCGAGTGATTTATTTAAGATGGATGATGATTGTTAGTACAGCATGCTAGGGTTGGTTTATTGATATGATTAATACTTAATTATGGATGAAACGATGAGTCGCATGATGTGATTAATGACTAATTAGGGATAAAATGATAAGTTACATGCATGATTTGAATGGATGAATGTAGGTGATCTAATGAGATAGATCGAGTTGGATCATGATAATGGATCACGACAGAAGTTAGAAAAACACAATAAAATTGGTATGACTAGGATGAGTTAGAATTATTTAAATTCATGATTATTTAACTGTTGCTGGATTGTTGATGATTGAATTGTGATTGATGTTCATTGTGGTTGATGCATCATTTAGTTAGCGGGTGTTAGTATTTAGTTTTGATGTGTAGGTACGAAGTAGGAGCTCGCCGCCTAGGCGCGATGACACGTTGGAGCTTCTACCAGGTCCGTTTAGGACTCGTCTTGTTTTACGCTCTTCCATTGTATGTTTATTTTATTATTGCAGGGCGGGTTAA
Organism: Piper betle; assembly: GCA_033002965.1. Classification (NCBI taxonomy): domain Eukaryota; kingdom Viridiplantae; phylum Streptophyta; class Magnoliopsida; order Piperales; family Piperaceae; genus Piper; species Piper betle. The sequence continues at coordinate 9,243 of JAURVB010001395.1, read as the reverse complement.
GTGGCGTTTTATTGGATCCCACTTAACTCGGGCCATTTAATCGAATATTTCCGGATTAATAACCCCTCGAGGATGAGATCCCTCGAGGATGATTTCGAAAACAAGATCCACCACAAGTTGCCTTCGGGCCTATTATATGAATCCCTTCCCAGGCCTATATATATAGTTTTATCGAGTTTTCAGTGAGACGAGAGATGGAGAAATCGACTGCACGTACCATGCAGAGGATGCCGTGACAGTCAAAGCGGGCTCTGGATTAGTGCCAGCGGACTGTTCCATTCCCGAGGGATCCTGACAACTCCGCGTTTGAGTTCCTCACACCCGGAGAACGTGGAGGTTTACGGGTACTGTTTAGTACAGCGCATGTCCGGACTTGTGGTTCAAAGGGTACTAAAGGCGACTGCCTGAGAGTACTCGGCCTTCGTGCTCAAGGCCAGGAGAGATATGGAGGTTCGGAGAGGGCTTAGGATAAAGTTTCATGAGAAGTACTGAAAAAGAAGTGCTGAGAGTAGCACAGTACCAGCAGCAGAGCAGTAAGTTCGGGATGCTACCGGGTCTGCAGCCCAGTGGCTCCTCAGTAGTGCCCTTCAGAGTGTTCTTGAGGAAGTATATGGTTTTCTTTCAGATGAGAGTTTGCTCTCATAGCCAGTTTGTTATAGTTATTTTATTTTCCGGACCAGTAACGCTTGTTACTGACGTTTTTCTTATATATATGTAGGTGATAAGCACGAGATGGATGGGCCAGCTTGGACGGAGGAGCAATGAGGTCTTCTGCACACACATGTTAGATTATTGAATGTTTAATGTTGTGTTATTATGATATTATTTTGTGAACATGACTATGAGTAAATGGTTGAGACATGATAATGAGATGAAATGAAATGATCAGAGTAGCGCAGCAAAAGTATGATGGGTTGAGAACCCAAGCTTCAGAATGAGTGTATAGTAGATTAGATTCTGTGTGAATGAAATTATTTGATAGTTATGCTATATATATTTTTATATATATATTTTGACAGGGTGGCCCCTAATTGCATTTTTAGGGGAAATTCTGTCCTTTTATTTTATAATTTTTACTAATTTTGATTGTAATTGTGTTGGTGTGAAGTTTAGGTTGCATGTCATCCATGTAGTATCATGTTAGGGTTTTATGAATTTATCCATGCATGACAAGTCGTATCTACATCTTAAGACGCCGAGATTGGATCCGTATGAGTTAGGTTCGGGTTAGCCAACCTAACCGGGGCCTGTAACATGCCGGTTCGGTTCACGAGCGTGAACCGGATTTAGGGTGTTACACCGCGCCCCCCGTCCCCTGTCGCCGCCGCCCCCCTCGGCCTCTGCCCGCCACCCCGCCGCGCCGCGCCCCGTCCCCTGTCGCCGCCCCCCCCCCCCCCCCCGGCCGTCGCCGTGGCCGGGCATCGGGGCGCCCCCTCCGCCGTTACTCTTGCGGCGGCGCCGGCTACAGCCCCACCCCTCTTTTTTTTTGATCTTGGCCGTTGGATGCTAATCCAACGGCCAAGATCGTTCTCCAGCACAGCCAAGATGGCTGTGCTGGAGAACAGCAATCTTTTTTCCATATATATATATATAAACATCAATGACGGGTATTATTAGTCCAAAAATAACTATACAATCTAGCAAATGAGAGATGACTCTCATTTTAAAGAAAATCATATATAACTTTTATTGGACTCTTTGAAGAGCATATACTTGAGAGTCATCGGGTCGCGAACCCAAAAGCATCCTGAGCTGACTGGTCTGTTGATGCCTCTCTTAGTATTTTTTCTTTTTTTTAATGTCCCTTGGGACTATCAATATATTGTAAGCCCTCTCTTGTCCTTCATATATCTCTTGGCCCTGAGCACGAAGGCCGAGTCATCTCAGGCAATCACCTTCGGTACCCTTTAAACCACATGTTTAGACATGAACTACATAGCAATACCCGTGAACCCACGCTTGTCTAGGTGTGAAGAAAATTAAAGCACAAAGTTGTCAGAATCCCTCGAGAATGGAACAACTCTCTCACTAAACCAAAGCCCATTGTGTACAACCTATAATCCGAGTCAAGGTTTTATACTCATGAACCAGTTAGTTCAATCGTCGATTCGAGTCGAGTTAGTTTTAAAACACATGCCCTAATCCAAGGCCGACCACATGTATGAGCTATGAGGTTCATGTGTACCCAAGTATATGATGGTAACGTCACTAACACAACATGAAAAATGAGTTATCAGAATATATAATAGTATGCCAGTTTATTTTTTTATTTTATACAGTGCACCGTATAATTAGTTTTAGGTTGTTTATCACATTAGGACACGTTAGTTAGTATTTTGGTTGGGTTAGTAAGCTTAGAACATGTAATTCAAGTTAGGACATTGTTATTTTATTATATTATATTTTATAATTTTTAGAATTTATTTATTATTATTAATTTGAGTTTGGAGTTAGTCAAGCTTTAATTATAAAAATACCCCACATGTTTTCTTTCGACCCTTCTCTCTTCCCTTTTTTCTTCCCAAACCCCAACTAACTGACACATCGCCTCTTCTACCAAGCCTCACCATTAGCAACCTCGGCACCGGCAACTACACTGCCGTCACCCAGCCTCCCTCTTCCTTCCTCCCCCACCTTCTTCCTCTTCCTTCCCCTAGACGAGTCGCCATGCCCTAGCTGCGCCCAGTTCTGTCTTTGGGTCTGCCGCCGCTGCCACGCCTTGCAGTTGCCATCTCTGCCCTTGGCTTCTCTCCGCTGGGGTCATCTCCTCCCGCCAGCACCTCCTCACCATCCTCCTCTCGGCTAGGGCCGAGCCGTCATGCCCTAGTCGGGGCTGTTTTGAGCTGCCGCATCCCCCATGAACTGTGCCGCAGGCCAACTCCCTCTGGCAGGATTGCCTCCTCCTAGCCATCTCCTCCCTGCCAGACTTGCCTCCTCCTTTCTTCTCATTGTTGCTGCCAGCCAGGTGCTAGCTGGCTGGAACAGCTCCGGTCAGGCCTCCTCATGCCCTAGTAGTGCACCCTAGTCCAGCCCTAGCCTAGTCCTCCCTCGGTCAAACTGTGGTCATGCCAACGGCAGCCACGGTCATCACCGCTGTCGCTATCATCACCGTTGTTGGAGCCAACATTAGGTATAAGTCGTTACCAATGTGATTTGGTTATTTCCATTTCATGATCACGGACAACATAGCGTGAATAAGTTATGATAATGAATATGTTAATGGATCAAATTAGAGAAATAGTGAAGTTACCTTTAGTTTTCATGACTAGGATAATTTGATTATCAGGTAATTGTGATGATGAATGTGATGATCAACTCGTGAAGTCGATCAATGATATAAATATGTTGTGAGATTAGGATTTAAAATTGGCGATTGATTCATGTTATTACCGAGGTTGTTGTTTCGTTATATAATGTATATGTCTATGTTGTCGATGTGATTAGGGTTGTTGGGATGGATTAGGATAGGGTTGTGACTATAGTTACATGCATTCATATTAGATATGCATCACATAGCTAGAATGAACATTAGTATTTAGTTGTGGTGTGTAGGTACGAAGTAGGAGCTCGCCGCCTATGTGTGTGACCTCACTTGAAGCTTCTACTAGGTTTGTTTACAACTCGTCTCTAGATTTTTGTTCTATTCTATTGTGATTTATTTTACTAATTGTAGAATGGGTTAAGTAGTATTTTATTAGATCCCACTTAATTCGAGTAATTAAGCCGATAGTTTTTTGGATTAATAATCCTCGAGGATGAGATCCCTTAAGTCTAATTTAAAAAATAAGATCCACCGCAAGTGGCCTTTAGGTCAATTATATAAATCCCTTCCTAGACCTATATATAATTTTATTAAGTTTTCAGTTAGATGAGAGATGGTGAACCAACTCTCACATATCATGAGTGGGTATGCGTGTCAGTCACAGTGGGTTGTAGATTAATAAGTAGGTTGTTCCATTCCCGAATTATCCTAAAAACTCTGGATGTTGAATTTCCTCACACATCGAAGAAACATTGAGGTTTACGGGTAACTGTTCAGTACAATGCACGTCTGGACATGTGGTTCACAGGGTACTGAAGGCGACTGCCTGAGAGTACTCAGCCTTCATGTTCAAAGCTAATTAAAATATGGAAGAAAGGAAAGGGCTAAGGAAATTCTGGTAGTCCCAAGGGATAGAAAAGAATAGGAAATTGAGAAAATGCCAAGAGAGGCATTAGTAGACCAGTCAGGTCAGGATGTTATCGTGTTTGTAGCCTAGTGGGTCCCCAATAAATCCCTTAGAGAGTTCAGCAAAAGTTATATATAGTTTTATTTAAAATAAGAGTCAGCTCTCATTTGCCAGATTATATGGTTTAAACTGGTAACACTCGTTAGTAATGTGTTTTCATATATATGTAGGTAAAGAGTAGGAGTATGATATGTCAGCTTAGATAGAGGAGCAACGACTGCTATGGGCACACACAAACTTAGCACGAAATGTTTAGATTGTTGTGTTTGATTATAATGTATCAGTTTATAATGCGATGTTTAATATTGAAATGACTGCAAAGTGTTGAAATGATATAAAAGGTATGTCAGATGAAATTAGTAGATGGGTCAATACCCAATTTATGAATATGATATTGTGGATATGATAAATATGACATATGTAATGAACGTAAGGGATAAGATTTACTTTATGATTAGAATTGTGATGATATGACTTTGTAATGTTCTGAAATGAATATTTTATATTATGTGTGATGTTTAGATATATCTATTTGCATATTGTTCTTTTGACAGGTTAGCCCCTTATTTGTACTTTTAGGGAAACTCTGTCTGTTTAGTTTTAAAAATTTATCAATTTTATCATAATTATTTTTAAGTGTGAATTATTTGCTATGTCATTCACGTAGTATCCCATTAGGGATCCTTACATCTCATGCATGCATAATGAAGGTAGATCCATTTGGGTTCGGTTCGCGTTGACCGACTTCATTAGGTGACCCGTAACATTTTGGTTCGGTTTGCGAGTGAGCTGGATTTAAGGTGTTACACGATGTGACTAACACATGCTGTAACACCCCAAATCCGGTTCACACTCGTGAACCAAACCGGCATGTTACAGGCCCCGGTTAGGTCGGCTAACCCGAACCTAACTCGTGCGGATCCAATCTCGGCGTCTTAAGATGAAGATCCAACTTGCTATATGTATGTATGAATGCATAAAATCCTAACAGGATACTACATGGATGACATGCAACCAATTTTCACACCAACACAATTACAATCAAAATTAGTAAAAATTCTAAAACAAAAGGACAGAATTTCCCCTAAAATACAATTAGGGGCCACCCTGTCAAAATCATATATTCAAACATATATACGCATAGCAACACTAGCATTCACACATACTTCTAATCTACTATATTCATCATTCTCTGAACTTTGGGTCCTAACCCATCACACTTTTGCTGCGCTACTCTGATCATTTCATTTCATGTCATTGTCATGCCTCAAATATTTAATCATAACATGTTTATAAAATAACATCATAAACAAAACATTAAACATTCAATCACCCAATGTGTGTGTGCAGAAGACCTTAATGCTCCTCCGTCCTGGCCGGCACATCCATCTCGTGCTTATCACCTACATATATATAGGAAAAACATCAGTAACAAGCGTTACTGGTCCGAAAAGAAAATAACTATAACAAACTGGCTATGAGAGCAAACTCTCATATGAAAGAAAACAACATAAACTCCACGTGAACACTCTGAAGGGCACTACTGAGGAGCCACTGGGCTGCAGACCCGGTAGCATCCCGAACTTACTGATCTACTGTTGGTACTTTGCCGCTCTCGGCACTTCTTTTTAGTACTTCTCGTGAAACTTTATCCTAAGCCCTCTCCTTACCTCCATATTTCTCCTGGCCTTGAGCACGAAGGCCGAGTACTCTCAGGCAGTCGCCTTTAGTACCCTTTGAACCACAAGCCCGGACATGCGCTATACTAAACAGTACCCGTAAACCTCCACGTTCTCCGGGTGTGAGGAACTCAAACGCGGAGTTGTCAGGATCCCTCGGGAATGGAACAGTCCGCTGGCACTAATCCAGAGCCCGCTTTGACTATCACGGCATCCTCTGCATTGTACGTGCAGTCGATTTCTCCATCTCTTGTCTCACAAAAACGCGAAAACTATATATATATAGGCTTGGGTAGGGAGTTATATAATAGGCCCGAAGGCAACTTTTGGTGGATCTTGTTTTCGAAATCAACCTCGAGGGATCTCATCCTCAAGGGGTTATTAATCCGAAAAATGTTCGGTTATATGGCCAGAGTTAAGTGGGATCCGATAAAATGCCACTTAACCCATCCTGCAGACAATAAATCAAACATATAATAGAAAAGATCATAAAAATCAGAGAGAAGTCCTAACGGACCTGGTAGAAGCTCCAAGCGTGTCATCGCACCTAGGCGGCGAGCTCCTATTCTGTACCTACACATCAAAACTAAATACTAACGCCCACTAACTACATGATGCATCAAAATCAATGAATATCACATGACATAATAATCATCCCTCAAATAATCGATCAATAATCAATAATCATAAAAGTAAAAATAATTCTATCATCCTATTCAATCCAATTTATCGTGTTTCCTAAGTTACATCGTGCTCAATTAGCATGCTTATACTTCATCTCATTAAATCACTTACTTAATCTCATCATGCACATCCTTACTCCATTCATAGTATGGCATTCATCATGACAACTAGTTAATTCTAGCATGCTATGCTAACAATCATAATCAATTTTAAATAACTCAATCGGAGGTAATTATACCTCACGTCGTCGGCAATCGGCAACGGCTAGGGTTCTGGCGCGTCTCTCAGAGCTCAAAGTCGGCGCTCCTCGGCATCCGACGTTCAATCGGGATCGACTAGATGAGCTCTGCAGAAAATCTGGCGAATTCCCGAAATTTCGATTTTCCGACGGTTTTCGGCGACTTTTCTGACAGCTTCCGGCGACGTCTACTGGCCGGAAAGTAGTCGTGTTGGGTACCCTTGGAACCGGCTAGCCCGACTCATCGACGAGGTCGACGCGGCCAATGGAGGCGGCGGCTCGCCAAAAAACGGAAAAACAGAGCCGGCGGCGATAGGTGGCTAGATCCGGCCGGCCACGGCGGCGACGGCCTCCTCTCGGTCAAGAAGGGTTACTGCGTGGTTGAGGGTGCTGAGGCGACCACCTGATCGTGGTGGCGATGGTCGCCAGTGACGGAATCGGCGACGCGACCAAAATGTAGCCGCGGCGCTAGGCGAGGCGATTCCGGCTTCACGGCGGCCTGGCAGCGACCGGGGCTGGTCGAGGTGGCACGGCAACGTCGTGGCGAGGTTGGGCGGCGACGATCAAGGGGCGGGCGGCGTCGATAGCGGCGATGGCGACGCTGCACAGGGGCGGCGTCGGGGAAGGGTTTGGGCGAGGAAGAGAAGGGCGCGGGGGTGTGTGGTGGCAAAGTCATAAATATTACTTGACTCGCCTCCGACTCGAGTCAAAATAACATTTAAGTCGTAAAAAAATTCAAAAAAATTTGGGAAAAATCCCATAAAATCAAATAACACCAAAAAATCATAATGAGATGCTCTAGAACTATCAACCCACCCAAAATGCCCGTAACGCGTCCTAACGCGGTAAACGGCCTACAACTAATTCTACGATCCATTATATATCATAATAAAAAAATGAACTGCATACTCTTATATATTCTGATAACTCATTCTTTTCTACTGTGTTTATGACGTTATCATCATATACTTGGGTACGCATGACCCTCATAGCTCATACACGCGACTGGTGTCGGCTCAGTGCACGTGTTCTGAAACTGACTCGACTCAAAAATAACGGTCGAACCGACCGGTTCTGAATATAAAACCCTGACTCGAATCGTGGGTTTTACACATGCACCCTCTCATAGTACGTGCAAGTTGGTTTCACCTTCTCTTCGTCTCATTGAAAATCGATAAATTTATACGTAGGCCTGGGAAGGGATTTAAATATTATAGGCTTGAAGGCAACTTGCAGTGGATCTTATTTTTGAAATCAAACTCGAGGGATCTCATCCTCGAAGGTTATTAATCCAAAAAATGTTCGGTTAAATGGCCCGACTTAAGTGGGATCCGATAAAACGCCACTTAACCCGTCCTGCAGACAATAAATCAAACATACAATAGAAAAGATCATAAAAATCAGAGAGAAGTCCTAACGGACCTGGTAGAAGCTCCAAGCGTGTCATCGCGCCTAGGCGGCGAGCTCCTATTCCGTACCTACACATCAAAACTAAATACTAACGCCCACTAACTACATGATGCATCAAAATCAATGAATATCACATGACATAATAATCATCCCTCAAATAATCGATCAATAATCAATAATCATAAAAGTAAAAATAATTCTATCATCCTATTCAATCCAATTTATCGTGTTTCCTAAGTTACATCGTGCTCAATTAGCATGCTTATACTTCATCTCATTAAATCACTTACTTAATCTCATCGTGCACATCCTTACTCCATTCATAGTATGGCATTCATCATGACAACTAGTTAATTCTAGCATGCTATGCTAACAATCATAATCAATTTTAAATAACTCAATCGGAGGTAATTATACCTCACGTCGTCGGCAATCGACAACGGCTAGGGTTCCGTCGCGTGTCTCAGAGCTCGAAGTCGGCACTCCTTGGCATCCGACGTTCGATTGGAATCGACTAGATGAGCTCCGCGGAAGATCCGGCGAATTCCAGAAATTCCAGTTTTCCGACGGTTTTTGGCGGTTTTTCGGCAGCTTTCGACGGTTTTCCGGCGACCGTCGCTGGCGGCGTCTACTGGCCGGAAAGTGGTCGTGTTGGGTACCCTTGGAACCGGCTCGGCGAGCCCGACTCATCTACGAGGTTGACACGGCCAATGGAGGCGGTGGCTCACCGAAAAATGGCAAAACAAAGCCGGCGGCGATGGGTGGTTAGATCCGGCCGGCCACGGCGGCGATGGCCTCCGCTCCGGTCAAGAAGGTTTACTGGGTGGTTGAGGGTGCTTAGGTGACCACCTGATCGTGGTGGCGATGGTCGCCGGTGGCGGCGCTAGGCGAGGCGATTCCGGCGTCACGGCGACCTGGTAGCGGCCGGGGCTGGTCGCGGCGGCACGGCAACGCCGTGGCAAAGTTTGGCGGCGACGATCGAGGGCCGGGCGGCGTCGATAAC
>JAURVB010001394.1:0-15472 GCA_033002965.1 Piper betle | reverse complement strand
TGGTGAATAGACAAAAATAGGGACGGCTGGTGGGAAAATAGGCAACGTGTGGTGGGTGAAGAAACTCCGGCCGTCCTAGGTGGCAACGGGTTCAAATAGGTGCCGTAATTGATGTTCAAAGGGGTAGACACCGGTTGTGCTTCTCCTGATAGCATCATGGGGTCCTTCGCAGCAGTTCAGGCCGCCGGAACAGCCCATAACGGATGACCTTCTCGCCGGAATTTCATGGCAGCGACGTGCAGAAGTGGGGAGGAAAGACCGTACTCCCTGCAACGTCCAAAGGTGGTTGATCCCTTACTGTTTTTGAGGCCGGCCTGAGGTCGCTGGAACCTACGAATTGGAGCAAGGTGCAACAAAGGAGGGGTCTTGAGGCTGGGAGAAGAAGAACAGGCCAGGAGTTGGGCGCCATGGCGGCACATGGAAGTCTTGGTTAACTACTGTAAAACACGCACTTTAGACTTCCAATTGGTTGGCGGAGAAGGGTGAAGTTGAGGGAGGACGTGATTCAGGGTTTGAGTGCCAGGAAAAGGGGCGGAGAAGAAGGGCGTGGTCTGGTTTTGGGTGCAGAGAAGAGTGGCGACGGGAAGAAGAAGAAGAAGAAGAAGAAGGAGGTGGTCCGGTTAGGATTGGTTGTTATAGGGTTGGGTCTTTTTAAATTTTGAGTAACACCCCACAGCAAGGCCCACAATTTTTATAAACCCTATGAAAGCCCTTATCTCACCAAGATGGAGCTTGTGTTTTAGCTAGTAGTGGCCACCAACATTATTTCACAAGTTGGCCACCATATTGAGCTCACATCCTATGCCATTTATAGTCTTTAGAGGATATTTGCCGGCTAGAGAATCAACTTGTGTCATCTGTCATCCTCAACATATATGGAGTTACTAAAACTAAAGGAGAGCTTGCCTACTCTACAGGAGCACCACTCCACTGTCTCTCATTCTTCGGAGCTTTAGAGGATCTAGAACAAGATAAACTTGAGGGTGAACAAGAAGAGGAAGATTGATGGAGCATCATCTACCTTGGGGGAGGAGCTGGTCCAAAAGGAAGTCGAGAGTGATAAATTTTGGGACAATCTTGTCATTCATGAGGAGGAGGCACCGCCACAACCCCAAGAGGAGGAACAAAATGAGGGCAAACCACAACCCCCACCGAGCCAACCTAGGAACCTTTGGACAACCTTGGATGACCTTTCGGCACAGGTGGATAGCATGGCCATGGGGATGAAGGAGATATGTCATGACGTTGAAGACAATCGGAGGGATCAAAATATCTTCATGTACACACTTTCTCTTTGCCCTTGATGGCTACACGTTTCAATACCCACCACCATCTTGGTTTGCTCCGTGTAACCCTTCCAAGGGTGGAGGAGAGGATGGTGAGACCTAGACTTCTTTATGTAACTTATCCCTTGTATGATTTAACTTGACTTTTTGAGATGACAAAGGAGGAGAGTGTGAATGTGTATAGGGCTTAAGTTTAGGGGGAGTATGAGCACATGTGTCAGGGGGTGTTGAGAGTTGTCATCGCATGAACCTAATGTAATATTGTAATATTATAATTTTGTCATCTCATAGGTTGCATGGCATAAACATCATGAAGCATAGCAATCAATATGTAACGACCTGCCCTAACTGGCCCGGGTGTTATAGAAAAAGTTAAATATTGTAAACATACTATTCATGAACATGAATCATAACAAGGTAAATAAGTCTAGAAATTGTATAAATCATAAAAATAAATCATGTTCTAATAGCAAGTGACAAGGCATAAAATAAACTAACTCAAAATCCCACAGTCTCAGACCGTTTCCTATAGCCACATTTATAACACAAGAGAATAAAAAGAAATTTATTATCAATTCACTAAACTTTGGTTGATAAAAGAAACACCAACCACACTTTTATTCTTTAGACCAAAGCTGTTTACCTGCGGAGGAAATTCTGCGTTAGTGATGAGACCACTAAGCCGTATAATAAAATGAAACAAGTCAATATAATCCCTATTATTATTTTACGAGACTTTTAGTTGTAATGAACCTATACTGAGGTCTTAATATACTGGGAGGGGTGGCCACCCCTCCCAGCATATTAAGAGCTCAGCATAGGCTCGTAATTACTAAAATACTCGTGAAATAATAATAATAGGGATTATATTGATTTATTTTATTTAATTATGCGGCTTAGTGGTTTTATCACTAACGTAGAATTGCTTCCACAGGTGAGCAGCTTTGGACTGATGACTAGAAGAGTGTTTGCTAGATCTCTTATCAACCAAGGTTTGGAGAATTGATAATAAATTGGACTTCCTTTTATTCTCTTGTGTTATAAATGTGGCTATGGGAAATGGTCCGAGACTGTGGAACTTTGAGTTAGTTTATTTTATGCATTGTCACATGCTATTAGGACATGTTTTATTTTTATGATTTATAAATGCTAGACTTATTACCGTATTAGAATTCATGTTCTTGAAGTTATGTTTACATCATTTAACTTTTTAAGTAACACTCGGTCCTATTAGGGCAGGTTATTACAGGTGGTATCAGAGCACGGTTTCCCACTAGCTCACACTTTATGACTCAAGTACCTTGTTGAAAAGTCTTGTAATTATCTTTTCCTAATGTTTTATATTATTAATTAACAAATTCATTCGCTAATAAACCAAAGTCATAACTGAAAAAGAACATATTAATCAACCATGATGGGAAAAATTTTCAATATTTCAGATGGCAGGCTGTAACGCCCCGCCATTTTTCACGATATTGTGGGCCTAACTGGCTATGTGTTACTCAAAAGTAAAGTAATTATGTCAAACATTTTTTTATAAATAATAACATATATAAACATCCCACAGTCTTAGACCGTTTCCCAGCAGCCACACTTATTTCTCAATTAAATAAAAAAAGGAGTCCTCATATTTATTTTGCTCCATACTCTGGATGTCAATCACCTAATCTCGTATCTGCACACCTGCGGAGGCAATTCCGCGTTAGTGATTACAACACTAAGTAGTATAATAGACAAAACAAAACAAGTACATTCCACTATTTCCTTATGTTTATTTTAATATGCGGTGGAGCGATTCAGCTATACTCCAAAACAATGCGGAGGAGGTATCCGCTATGATCCGCACACCCCGGCCGTAGCCTTTTTTGTGGGGAGGCTACCACTACCGTTTCCAGTGCCAGTGCCTCGCACACCCCGGCCGTAGCCTTTTTGTGGGGTAGCTATCACTGCACTCGGGTGATTGCTATGCCCCGTTTGTGGGGAAGCTCTCACTACCAATTCTAGTGCCAGTGCCTCGCACACCCCGGCCGTAGCCTTTTTATGGGGAGGCTATCACTGCACTCCAGTGCCAATGCCTTGCACACCCCGGCCGTAGCCTTTTTGTGGGGCGGCTATCACTGCACTCAGGTGATTGCTATGCCCCGTTTGTGGGGAAGCTCTCACTACCAATTCTAGTGCCAGTGCCTCACACACCCCGGCCGTAGCCTTTTTATGGGGCGGCTATCACTGCACTCCAGTGCCAGTGCCTCACACACCTCGGCTGTAGCCTTTTTATGGGGCGGCTATCATTGCACTCCAGTGCGATGGAGGAATCGTTGTGCCTCACTCACCCCGACCGTAGCCTTTTTATGGGGTGGCTATCACTACTCCAAAACAATATCGATGCATTACAAAATTCACGCACATAACACGATCCGGTGTCAGACTGAGTCAATTCATTGACCCCGGTTGCACTCGGTGCATGGTAGTCGAATCTGGGCTCAGGCCGACCTAGGCTACCAACAAGGAAAATACGATGTTCTACCTATTATACGTACCTGATTTGTGATTACGTCTGACTGTGACCCGTGAACCCTAATACAGTAATGGGGAGGTCGCGTGGGACGGAGATGAGGGATGAAATACTCACACAGTAATGGGGAGGTCGCCTGGGATGGAGATGAGGGATGAAATACTCCCTCCTCCTGCATATATATACACTTCAACCATTCCCTCCATTAAATTCTCATACCCCATCATCCATTGGTATTTCCTAGGTTCAACGACCCCTTCATTAAATTCTCACACCCCATCATCCATTGGTATTTCCTAGGTTCAACGACCCCTTCTCCTTTTATAAAGAATAAATGACGGCTAGGGTTTGTGGAAGCACCCTTTCACCATAATTCCTTTAACCGGGTAATTGGGTAATTAACACGGTTCACTTAACCTTTTCACTCAACCTCTTAAATGGTATGGTTCACTTAAATGGTTAAATGGATAATTAATGTGTTCGACTCGACTGATTCAACTAGAATCGTCCGATCAGAAATTACTTTTCAATTTAACCGGGTAATTCATACTTAACCAGCTAATGAAAATATTTTTTTTTCGGGTCTTTACATAGGCACTCATTGATAGTTGAACCGATCTACTCAGTCAAATTCAAATACAGAGAATGTATTGGCTCAGATCCTAATGGCCATACAGGGACTGGCACAGGCATCAAAAAATACAAATTCTGTGGTTCAAAATATTGTTCAGTGGTTACCAGGAGTGATAGCAGGGAATGGAGCCTCAAACTCAGTAGCGGGTCCCAACATCACCCCAGATGGTGGTCAAGGGAGTGCCCAAGGGCAGGCAGGGTTAGCAAACATGGGCAAGCGAGGGGAGCATCCAAATCCACTGTCACCGGTAGTCCGCAAGTGTTGCCGCCAATTGTTGATGATAGTAACTGTTACACTGTGGAAACGTTCACGAAGAATGGAGCTAAGGTATTTATTGGAGGGATCGATCCAATGAAGGCAGAGAGCTAGATAGATCATACCGAAAAAGCGTTTAGGGCTCTGTCTGTGCCCCATCACCATCAAGTGAGGTTGGCAACATGCATGCTTCAAGAGGAAGCATCTTACTGGTGGAAATCCATGGAAAAACCATATTCCATCGACGTTGAGTTGTTTGGTGAGGGTTGTAAAGCCTTTTTGTCTAACTTAGTTGCGTTTGAGTACAAACCCAAAGAGTTGTCCATAATTCCTATGGTAGCAGAGTTTTCAGATGTATTCCTAGATGAACTTCTAGGTTACCTCCTAAGTGGGCAATGGAGTTTGCCCTTGACCTAGCACCTAGAGTAACACTAATTTCTAAAGCTCCATACCGCATGGCTCTAGCAGAACTCAAGAGTTAAAAGTTAAAGAGTCAACTAGAAGAGTTGTTACAGGTAGGTCTCATCTGACCAAGTACTTCACCTTGGGGAGCTCCTGCACTTTTTGTGAAGAAGAAAGATAGATCACTTTGGTTGGGTATTGACTATTGACAACTCAATCAAGTGGCAGTCAAGAATTGGTACCCCTTACCGAGGATTGATGACTTGTTTGATTAGCTAAAAAGAGTCGGAGTATTTCCTAAGATAGACTTGCTGTCTAGTTATCACCAGTTGCGAGTAAAGGAGTCAAACATATAGAAAACAGCTTTCCGGACACGATATGGACATTATGAGTTTTTGGCAATGCCTTTTGGTCTAACAAATGCACCAGCGGCCTTTATGTCACTCATGAACATAGTATTCCATGCATACTTGGACAAGTTTATTATCGTTTTTGTCAACGGCATTCTGGACTATTCAAATAATGAAGTAGCAATTAATGATTGGCCACAACCCAAGTTAATCATTGACATTAGAAGCTTTCTTAGTTTAGTGGGTTACTACAGGAAATTCATTAAAGACTTCTCCTTAGTAGCATTGCCGATGTCCAAACTCACAAGGAAGGAGTCAAGTTCGAATGGAGTAGTAAGTGTGAGGAGAGTTTCCAATCTCTAGAGAAGAGTCTAACAACTCCACCAGTCTTTACACTGCCAAATGGTAATAAAGGATTCGTAATCTTTAATGATGTGTCCCTGTTGGGTTTAGGATGTGTCCTTATGCAGGGAGGTAAAGTGGTAGCCTATGCCTCTCGTCAATTAAAGAATCATGAGCAAAATTATGCAACCCATGACTTGGAACTGGCAGGAATGGTTTTTGCCCTGAAGATTTGGAGACACCACTTATATGGAGCTTAGTTCGAAGTCTTCACTGACCAAAAGAGTTTGAAGTATATCTTCACCCAGAATGACCTTAACCTTCAACAGAGGGAGTGGATAAAATATTTGAAGGGCTATGACTTTTAAATCTTATACTATCCAGGGAAAGCGAATGTAGTAGCAGACGCATTGAGTCGGAAGGGCAAGGTGGACAAAAGTAAGCATCTAGCTAGACTTTGGGCCATGTCAACAGAAGTGGTGGCTATCAACCCTGTGAAGCAACTAACAGGATGTAAAGATCGTGAAAAAAAGCAAAATTGGACGTGGACGCGGTCCGGAAAGGACTGAACACAGTCTGGGAAAGATCAAACATGTTATATTCTTTACGCGGTTAATTATTTACCCATTTTATTATTTTCCCGATTAAATGAAATACGGGTCTAGGGGTGTTTTCACATACCCTAGCCATCATTTTCATTTTTATAAATTTGAAAGAGGATGTCATTTTTGGTATAAGGGGTCTTCCTCACCTTAGCCGCCTAGTTCTCCATTTCTTTACCGGGGGGCTTCTTCCTTGCTTGGGTATCCTTCTTATCTCCTTATTCTTAAATTTCATGCATTCATATGTCTTTTTAATTGATACTAAGCTTGATAAACATGAGAAATAAAGTCTGAAAAAAAACAACAAGAACTAAACTGGAAACTGGAATCCCATGCATGGCCGAGTAGTCTGAAATTTTGGCAGGATGGGTGACCGTAAGAATAATTTCAAGGCAACCTTCACAACCCCGATGACCTCTCTTGTAACCCTCACAAGGCTGGGTCAAAGGGAGGGCTCGCCTTGTCCCTGGTTTCTGGTGGGTGGCAGAATTGCAGCAGTGAATGGGCGGAGTTATAAGGGTGATGGAAGTGGCGACGTTCTGCTGCAATAGGTGCTGTAATGGGCGTTCAGAGGAGTAGACACCGGTTGTGCTTCGTTGACAGCATCATGGGTTTCTTCACAGCAATTCAGGCTGCCGAAACAGTCCACAACGGGCGACCTTCTCGCTGGAATTCATGGTGGCAAAGTGCAGAAGTGGGGAGAACGACCATACTTCATGCAACGTCCAAAGGTGGCCAATCTTTCCTGTTTTGATGCCAGCCTGAGGTCGTGGAATATTTGAATTGGAGTAAGGTGTAAGAAAGGAGGGGTCTTGAGGCTGGGAGAAGAGGAACATGCCTGAGTTGGTGCAGGATAGCGCCTTGGATTGCTGCTGTAAATCACCACATGAGGCCTCCTCGCTTGCTGATTTTATCTTGTTTTTTATGCTTTATTGGGATGTTTAGATGGTGGTTCAATTGGATGCCAAAATAAGGGTTGGAGGAGAAGGACGAACCTGTTTTTGGAGAAGAGAAGAATGGCGACGGGAATAAGAAGAGGAAAAAGTAGGAGGGTGGTAGTTATATAAATATGTGTTGACTTCATACCGACTCGAGTTTAAAAAGATTAACTTGTAATAGATCTTTAAAAAATAATTATTTTAATGGGTTATGGTTAAAGTCACTAAACTAATTAATTATTGGACGAAATCGACATGGACATAAGTAATAAAAAAACGGTAATAATAAACGGTCGATAATTAATCGGCATACTATAAGTGATTAATTTTAAATTGGTGTTTATAAGGGATTAATAAAATAACGATTTTACCTTTATCATATTAAATTTAATATTAGGTAAATAAAGTGATTATTTTAATAATGAGTTAGTAAGGTAGAAAAGAAGTTATTAAAATATAATCGGGTCAAAATCACAAGCGTCGAACCTAAATAACATAATGAAAATAAATGAAGTTCAAAACTTTATTAAGTTGAATAATTTAAAATAATTGTATTAGTAATATCTTTGAATTAGAATAATGCAAATTAATTTAATTAATTTAATCAAACAATTTAATTAATTAAATTGCTATAAATAATAGTAGCGATTAAAAATTATGACCGTAAACTAAATCTTCAAGATCGGGGTTAAGTAATTATCATCGCAAAGGAAAATTAAATACTTGTTTATTAGTAATAGTTATCTTATCAATTGTTAGGTATTAATTATGATTTAGATAATTAATTTAAAATGTAAAGTAGGACTTAAATGATTAAATCACATGAATAATTTAATATTTAATATTGTTGAATTTTAATAGTGATATATATATTAGTCATTTTGTTACATACATTCCTACTTGAAGTCATTTTGATACATACATTCCTACTTGAATAAAATTTTACTTATGTATAATTTTATGTTCTAGGATTAGTGGTCGTAGATGCGAGTTCGAAATATCCAGGTCCATATAATCATTTGAAATGTTGTACTTTCCCTTGTTGGCAGCCTTGGTCGGCCTGAGCCCAGATTCAACCACCATGTGCTGGATGCAATCAGGGTTAAGGAATTGACTCAGTCTAACACGAGGCCGCACCCTTAAAATTACTGGGTGTCCGTATAATTATTTAAAAGGTTGTATTTTCCCAAACTGGTATAATTATTTTAAATATTGTATTTTCCCAAACTAGTAGCCTTTGTCGGCACTAATCTCAGAATGAGCTGGGAGACAATTTCTAATTTCAGAATGAACTTTGAGACAATGATTAATCTCAAAATAACCCAGGCGACCACTTAATCTCAAAATGAGCTGGGAGATAATTTCTAATCTCAGAATGAACTAGGAGACATTGACTAATCTCAGAATGACTTGGAAGACCACCTAATTTCAGAATGAGCTGGGAGACTGTGAGATCCCTCAACTTAGTCCCACATCTAATACCTACTGGGAGAAGATCCTGTTTATAAGTGGGATTGGACTAGAGATCTTTAACTTCCGGGGTACCCATTTTAAAGAAATGACTTAGCCCATTACGTTGCACTTTGGGCTGGGTTGTTACAAATGATATCAGAGCCGACCTAGTTCCGTGTTAGATGGTGGGATATACTAGGGACGTTGGCTAGGCTGCCGGTCACGGGCCAGAATGGTCGTGGGCTGGGGTTAGCAACAGGCCAAGACTAGAAACGTTGGTTAGGCTGCTGGTCACGGGCTAGAAAGGACGTGGGCTGGGGCTAGCAACGGGCCAAGAATAGGCATTTCGGGGACGAAATTTCCTAAGGTGGGTGGATTGTGAGATCCCTCAACTTAGTCCCACATCTAATACCTACTGGGAGAAGATCCTATTTATAAGTGGGAATGGACTAGAGATCTTTAACTTTCGGGGTACCCATTTTAAAGAAATGACTTAGCCCATTACGTTGCACTTTGGGCTGGGTCGTTACAGAGACAATTTCTAATCTCAAAATGAATTGAGAGACAATGACTAATCTAGAGACAATTTCTAATCTCAAAATGAATTGAGAGACAATGACTAATCTCAGAATCAGCTGGGAGACGACTTTTATGAATCTCAGCATGACTTGAGAGACAAATTACTAATCTCAAAATGACTTGAGAAATAATTACTAAAAGACTTGTGAAACAATAATAAAAAATGGGTGAAATGATAATAGGGATTATATTGACTTATTTCATTTAATTATGCAGCGTAGTGGTTTTATCACTAATGCAGAATTGCCTCCACAGGTGAGCAGCTGTGGACTAAAGAATAGAAGTGTGGTTGGTGGTCCTTTTACGAACCTAGGTATGGTGAATCGATAATAAAAAAATTGGACTTCCTTATTATTCTCTTGTGTTATAGATGTAGCTATGGGAAACGGTCCGAGACTGTGGGATGGTTATTTTATATTTTAGAAAACATGATTTATTGTTATGATTTGTATTATATGTTGCAAGACTTATTTGTTGTATTTCAATTCATGTTCTTCCATGTTCCGTTTACAATATTACATATTTTAGGTAACACCTGGTCCAGTTCGGGCGGGTCATTAGATAGGATTACTGGAAATTTTGGTTATTTCAAATGATTTAGTTGATTGTGTTAAGCTAGCACAAATGGGTGATGAAAAGCTGAATGAAGTATTGGACAAGACTCCTGACATTGTAGCTGATTCCAATAGTGTGATCAGATTTAAAGGAAGATTGGTATACCCAAGGATGATGCACTGAGGCGGAATATCTTGGATGAGTCTCATTGCTCAAAGTTCTCGATGCACCCTGGAGTCACTAAATGTATCAGGATTTAAAGCAAACCTACTGGTGGATTGGGATCAAGAGAGATGTTGCGGATTTTGTCTCCGAGTGTTGGACTTGCCAATAGATCAAAGCCCAACATCCTCTTCCAGAGCCGGCTTCTTCCTTGCTTGGGTATTCTTCCTATCTCCCTATTCTTAATCTTCATGCCTGCATATTTTAAATTGATAATAAGCTTGATAATCATGAGAATTAAAGTCTTAAATCAATAATAAAAAAAAACTAAACTAAACTGAAAACTGAAATCCCGTCCATGGCCGATGAGTGCAAAATGTTGGCAAGATAGGCGACTGTAAAAAAAATTTGCAGGCAGGTGCTCACAACCCCCGATGGCCTTCTAGTTGCTGGGTCGAAGGGCGGCATTGCCGTGTCCCTTGTTTCTGATTGGTGGCGGAATTGCACCTATGAGTGGGTGGAGTTGCAAGGGTGACGAAGTTGGTGCCGTTCCTCTGAAACAAATGCTGTAATGGAAGCTTCATAGGGTAGACGTCAGTTGTTCTTTGTCGACAACATTAGGGGTTCCATTAGAGCAGTTCCTATCTCTGGCACAGTGCACCGCCAACGACCTCCTCGCCGGAATTCATGGTGGCAAAGGTTCAGACGTGGGAGAGCGATCCTCTTCCCCGCATCATCCAAGGGTGGCCAATCTTCCTATTTTTGATGCAGGCCTGAGGTAGTTGAACCTCTGAATTGAAGCAAGGTGCAAGAAAGAAGTGGTCTTGAGGCTGGGAGAAGAAGGACAAGTCTGGTTTTTGGTGCAAAGATGAGGTTTGGAGAAGAGAAGAGCGTGGGGAAGAAGAAGATGGTAGATCTTTAAATAATGCTTGACTTGATACGACTTGAGTTAAAAAAATAATACTAACTCGTAATAAATCTTTAAAAAATTATTATTTTAATGGTTATGGGTTACAATTGCTAAACTAATTAATAATTGTATAAAATCACCATGAGTAATAAAACTATGGTAATGATAAATGGTCGATAATTAATCGGTGTATTACAAGCGATTAATTTAAATAGGATGGTTATAAGTAAATAATAAAATAAAGATTTTACTTTTCTCATATTAAATTTAATATTAGGTAAATAAAGTGATTATTTTAATAACAAGTCATTAAGGTAGAAAATGAGTTATTTAACTATAATCATGTAAAAAGAACCTAAATAGCATAATCAAAATAAATAAGGTTCGAACCTTTATAGAGTTGAATAATTTAAAATAATTAGTAATATCTTTAAATTAGGATAATACAAATCATTTTAAATAATTTAATTGAAACTTAATTAATTAAATTACTATTAATATAGATAATGATTAAAGATTAAAAACTATAAATTAAATCGTCAAGATCGTGGTTAAGTAATTATCATCTCAAAGGAAAATATACTAATAATAGTAATTAAATACTTAGTAGTTATTTTATCATTACTGAAGTGTGAATTATGATTTAGATAATTAATTTAAAATGTAAAGTAGGACTTAAATAATTATATCACATGAATAATTTAATATTTAAGATTGTTGAATGTTGCATGCTTTATGTTGTCAAATTTTAATAATGATATATATTAGTCATTTAGTTGCATGCATTTCTACACGAATAAAATTATACTTATGTATAATTTTATGTTCTCGTTCAGATTAGGATCATTGGTCACAGTTGTAGGTTCACTTACAAACTATCTAGGTCTATATAATTATTTGAAATGTTGTATTTTCTCTTTTTGAACGCCCTTGTTCGCCTGAGCCCAGATTCTGACCACCATGCACCGAGTGCAACCGGGGTCAAAGAATTAACTCAGTCCGACCACCATGCACCCTTTAAAATTACTATATGGGAGTCTTAGTCAACTGAAGTTCATAATTAACCACCATGCGCAAAGCGTAACCGGGGTCGACTCAATTCAGCACAAGGCAGCACCCCCTGAAAGATTAAATACTTGCCCTCTGGCCGAAAGGGGTGATAGGGCGCAGTGATGCAAGATGGCTCATTATGCATTTGTGATACCAAGAGGGTGGGTCAATGGCAAATATCGGTAACTATAGACTGTGGCCACGTAACGTATATGCACATGCATGGGATAGTAGCTGGATAGGGTGGCCACCCCTTCCAGCATTTTAAGAACTCAACATAGGCTCGTAATTACTAAAAGACTCATGAAATGATAATAGGGATGATATTGATTTATTTTATTTAATTATGCGGCTTAGTGGTTTTATCACTAACGCGAAATTGCCTCTGCAGGTGAGCAGCTTTGGACTGAGGACTAGAAGTATGGTTGGTGGATCTCTTACCAACCAAGGTTTGGTGAATTGATAATAAATTAGACTTTCTTTTATTCACTTGTGTTGTCAATGTGGCTATGGGAAACGGTCCGAGACTGTAGGACTTTGAGTTAGTTTATTTTATGCATTATCACATGCTATCAGAACATGTTTCATTTTTATTATTTATAAATGCTAGACTTATTGCCATATTAGAATTTATGTTCTTGAAGTTATGTTTACGTCATTTAACTTTCTAAATAACACCTGGTCCGGTAAGGATGGGTCATTACACAATCATGATATCTTGCATCATTTTGGACTAACTTTGTGTGTAGGGAATCAACAATGAAGTTGCTAGCGTTAAGGAAAACTTGAAGAGATTAATGATTGAAAGTCATCAAGTCAAGCTTGAGGAATGCTCCATGAAGATTGACACCAACCAGTTAAAGACTTCACAACATATAGAAGTTGTCAACATAAAAAATGGAGAAATTTTGTACCCTTGTTTTGATGAGGCAACATGACTTAAACTCTCTAAATGTGATCCTTGCAAACCAAACAAGCAAAGTGAGAAACATCACACCAATTATGAAGAAATTTGTTGAATTATTCAACAGTTTGGCCAGAGTTTGATCAGATGTTCAACAGTTAAATCTTGTTGGTGCAGCCAAAGAGAAAAGTGTTCTGACCTTCGTCTAACCTTCGGTGACACGTTTGCCAACAGCTAAATCTTGTTCAGCTTGCGATTGGTCGCACATTCGGCTATCGAAGAGGTCTTCGGTAGGAACTTTGGTTAGTGGTTCAGCCAAGGAAGAATGAAGTTCAACCTTTAGCTGGCCTTTGGTTAGTGGTTCAGCAATTGAAGACCTAGGACTCGATGAAGATGTTGTGCAGTGATAGACTTCAGTAGACCTACGGTTGACAGATCATGACTGATGTGCTAATTGAGGGAATCTTAGGGCTGACATGGCAAAGAGTCAAGGAGGACTTTGGAAGACTTTTAGTTAAGGGTTTGATAGTAGAAGAGGATTTGGGAACCCTATGCTGATATGGCAAAAGGAGATTGAGAAAAGTTCGACAAAGTTATGGTCGTAGGTCTGGCAACCGAAGTTGACATATTTAATTTTAAGTGAACAATTAGAAGATGTTCAGTCAGTCGTTTGACAAGTGAGTTGCCATAGTGAAACTACAAAAACCTACTCAACTAAGGGGCTTGGTGGGCTAGAAGAGATGAGTACTAGCCAAAAAGCATTTTGAAATCTTTGTCTTCTCTACTTGGGTGCTTATTTATATTAGAATCACTTGTTTGCACACTTCACCTAGCTCCCTTGTGTTTGACTTGTTCACTTTAGGGTGCCAAGTGAATCAAGGTCAAGTAAACTTGTTGCTTGCATGGTTTGATTGATTCGCGACAGCAAGTAACTGTGTGAGCTTGAACTTGATTAGCCTCACACACTACTTATCTATTTGGGTTTATTTACTTCGATTAGTTCCTTGCATATTTGTTTTTCTACTTATTGGTTATCATTTATTATGTCTAAAAAGTTTTTCGCTTTAGTTGCCTACTTGTGGTTATTGTGGGGATTTAACTCTTTGCTACATGTTTGTAGTTAGCTCTCTCACACATTAGATACTGTTATCTTTTACAAGAATAATACTTGTTGCCTTTGAAATTGATACATCATTTGTCCCAACTACTAGTTTTCCAAAACTAGGCCTCGATCAGCTACCGATCGATTTGTCAATTACCTTGCCGATCGATTTGTCAATTGCCTTGCTGATCGTCTGGGTGTACCATGAGCCGAACTTCTGACTCCTACTGATCCAGGATCAGCAGTTGATCGATTTGCTGATCGGTTTGCTGAAGTTTTACAGTTCTATATGCCGAACAACTTGCCAAGGTTTCTCCAAACTTTGAGATGCAATAACTCTGTAAAACCCACGATTCGAGTTAGGGTTTTATATTCACAACCGGTCGGGTCGACCATTATTTTTTTCGAGTCGAGTCCGTTTCAGAACACGTGTACTGAGCCGACGCCGGTCTCGTGTATGAGCCATGAGGGTCATGTATACCCAAGTATATGATGATAACGTCATGAACACAGCAGAAAAGAAAGAGTTATCAGAATATATAGGAGTATGCAGTTCATTTTTATTATGATATATAATGGATCGTAGAATTAGTTTTAGGTCGTTTACCGCGTTAGGATGCGTTACGGGCATTTTGGGTGGGTTGATAGTTCTAGAGCATATCATTATGATTTTTTTTGTGTTGTTTGATTTTACGGGATTTTTCCCGATTTTTATGAATATTTTTTAGGATTTAATACGACTTAGTTATTATACTTGACTCGAGCCGGAGACGAGTCAAGTCTTAATTACAAGTTTGCCACCCAACCATTTCTTCTCCACCCCCGACCTTTTCTCCCCCACGCCCAAACCCTAGCTGCCGCGCCGCCCCTGTTCGCGCACCACCGCTGCCACGGCCGACGCCCCCTGGCCGCCGATCGACTCCGCCCAGCCCAGCCACGGCATCGCCCTGCCGCCCCGACCAAGCTCGGCCACCGTTGCCGATCGCGCCTTTGCGTCGTGCTACCGTCGCCGATCGCGCAGCCCGCTGACTACCGCCACCGCGATCAGGTGGTCGGCTCGACACCCTCGACCCCTCAGCCGCCTTTCCCGACCGGAGCGGAGGCCATCGTCGGCCTAGCCGGCCGGATCTAGCGACCCATCGCCGCCGCTCCATCTTATGCATTTTCCGGCGAGCTGCCACCTCCGTTGGCCGCGTCGACCTCGTAGATGAGTCGGGCTCGCCGAGCCGGTTCCAAGGGTACCCAACACGACCACTTTCCCTAACTCTGTCCATACGCCCCATCAGACACGGTTAGTTACAGTCTCATAGGGATGCATATGGACAGAGTTAGGGAACATGACAGAGTGACCTCCAGATGGGATGGTCACAATGATCAGATTGTGTAGACTGCATGATCGTGCATCCATGGGTCACAGCCAGCATACATAGATCAGAT